>JAVHNF010047578.1:0-10666 GCA_034783455.1 Micropsitta finschii
GGTGAGGCACTGGAATGGGTTGCCCAGGGAAGCTGTGAATGCTCCATCCCTGGCGGTGTTCAAGGCCAGGCTGGACAAGGCCTTGAGTGGCATTGTTTAGTGTGAGGTGTCCCTGCCCATGGCAAGGGCGTTGTAATTAGATGATCTTAAGGTCTTTTCCAACCTTAACTATTCTATGATTCTAAATATCCAGGAGGAAACATTCTGTATACTACTTCCATCCCCCAAATTCTCACTGAGATGAGTGAATTTGAAAACATTAGACAGCATCCAATAGCATAGCATGTTCATTTTATTGCTTCATAGAGATCTAGTTTTTGTGTGAAAGATAGCAAAAGCAGTTTCAAAATATGTGAAATCAGTGTGCTTCATTAGTAAAAAACAATGATTAGCACAATTATTATTCTTGCTTTTCCTCTAAGCTTCAGCAGCATTCTTTATGATACTTCTGAAGCCCAGCTATAGATCTCAGAACACCTGCTGATGAGGTCCAAATATGCTGGAAGAGTAACCCTGTCTTTTACAAAACCAAAAAAGGACCTTAGAATTTGGGATTTTTTTGTTATTGTTTCAGGATTTTTTTGTTTAAATGAGGAAACTATGTTATGACCTTGGAACAAAGGAGTGATACTCCACTTTTACCAACCTAGCTGCACATGCACAATGCTATTTCTCCCTGCTGTGCTTATCTGCCTAAAGTGTTAGAAATTTACAGGTCTCTCTCTGGTCATTTCAGAGAGGTTTCCTCTCTGTGGGATGTAAGTAACTCTGTGGACTTCAGCAAGGGTTATTCGTAACCTATGAGAGAAGAGTAGGCCTGTGCTGGCCACTCAGAGGGCTGCAGTCCCAGATGTGGCCAGCTGCTCTGTGCCAATGCTGCCTCTGCCCACAGGAGATGCCAGAAGAGTGAGGGTCAATGTGCTAGAAGGACTAAAGACCACCTTGGCTGAACGTGCATCTATTTAATTGACAGACAGACATCTTGAAATGTAGGAGGGAGCAGGGGCAGTGGAAGGGAACATGCAGTCTTAGAGAAAGCAGCTTTTGGGCCAAACCACACACATAGCATTATCCAGTCATGCCATATACAAGACAGCTAGGAAGCTGATTTATCACAGAATGGTGTGTTTTGAGATATCCCTGGATGTGTACGTAGAAGGAATGCCAGCCCCAGATGCTGCTATAGAGAGTGGCTGTGTGCCATTTAACTCTTGTCAATCAAAATCCATAAATGGCAGAAGGAGGTGGGGAAAAGGAAGAAAAGGGTAGTAGGGGAAAGAGTAAACCCTGGAGGGAGGGAAGGAAAGATCTGTAGGAATATATGATATATGGAATGAATGCAGAAAGACTAATACACAACCCAAACACCCCCCTCCACCTCCGATAGAGCTAGCCTTGTGTTAAGCTTCATTTAAAATTCTTACTCATGCTATATGCACTCCAAAGCAGTGTTTGCTGGTCATTTTTGCTGCTGTTGCTTTAGTTTGCTTCCCTATTGCCAATGTGATTTTGATGAGTTTTATAAAAAGTGATCGTAAAAAAGGCCTTTTATTTGAACTCCACACCTGTAATCAGATCTCTGAGGATCATTACCCCTCATATCTATGGATGCAGGTGCTTCTGTATGAAAGGGTAATTTTGAAGAAGTACAGGTCACTTGAATTCAAAGCAAGGTAAAGCAAGGCAAAGGAAAGAAAAAGAGAGGAGAGGAGAAAACAGATTTTGTAAACAGCACATATTTTTAATGTTTTAAATAAGGTGACTGTTTGAACATGCCCTGAAACTGCAAATGTTAGACTTTGAATACATGTTTTACAATAAGAAAATGTGTAAGCAACTAAAAAGATATAGCAGGAATAGCTTATAGCAAAGCAGTAGAGATACAGATCATGTATAGATACTTTCCCCTCCATGTGGTTTATTTTCAGTTGCTTATATCTCCTAATACAAGCACTGCATTTAGGAGCACAGTTTGTTGTCGTCAGACCAGGCTGATCAAAACCACTTCAGAACAACTCCTTCAGCCTATCTTATCAAGTCTGAAGCAGGCACCATTATCTTAAAAAATGCACCAGGGAAATGCTCCCTCTCCACCTGACAATACAAAAACCTTTCCCACAGCCTCCTCCCCTTTCCTTGCGTACTGCACAGATCTATAAGCCAGCTCTATAGTCAGTACTCTTTGAATGATCACATTACAGGACAAGGCAAAAAAAAACTTTCCTAAGGATTTTTGCTATGTCACAGAATTAACCTAGTTTCTATAATGTTCTTTATGTGTTTCTGTTCATGCGTATGTGAGTAGACGTATCTGTATATACAAAAGACAAAACAACAGACAAAATCAAAAGAACCACAGGGTGTATGATTCAGGACGGAAGGATAAGGACTTTCTGCCCATCTTATCAGTCCTTGCTCTGTGGTTTCAATGGGAGAAAATTATCCATTCCCCTCTCTGACATAAAAGCATGAACCATAATGAGTATATACGGATATTTCTCTCTCCACAAGTGGGTAGTGAGATCTTGCTTTCTTCCTCCCCCTACATTAATGGGATCCCCAAAATCTTAAGAGCAGCACCTTCAACTGTGGATTGAAGGCAGATGTCAGAACTGAATTCATGACCCTGCTAAGTTGCTTAGGTAAACAGGTCAAGTTCTCCTCCCCTCTGCTCATCCTTAAAGCTATTAATCTACATGAATGAGTGTAAAGCATGCTTAAAAAGTGTCATATACATCTGTGGGTTGTGAAAGGGCATTATCAGCCCTATTAGTCCTATTAGGAGAAATAACTGCAAAATGAGGATGGACTGGAAATGTCCCTGGAAGTGTCTCCTCATTTTGAGTGTGTCCTTGCTGGGAGAAGCTGTCATTGATTGGAGAGAGGAGAAGTAATGATATAACTGATGTGAAGGCAATTGCCTGGGGTATGACAGCTTGAGGGAGGAAAGAGACAAATTCAGCAACATGTCAGTTTATGACTTTTTAAAAGTAATTACTTTAATCTCCAAACCATAATTTAAAACCTGCCAAATTTTAGTGGTCTTCTGTTCTATTTTCCCATCATGAAAAAAAATAAAGTTACTATTTAAAAACTAAACTTATGTGAGATCCACCAAAGCAAGTAAGTATTAGGTCACTCTACTGTCAATAACACAGATGAGCAATGCTGAGTCATGAGAGGAAGCAATATTTATGTTAAAGAAAATGTTTAGCTTCATCATTTTAAAGCACAGCCTTAAACCACTTTATCTTAGGTGTCCTGCACCAATGATTTTCAGTATATGCCTTATTTTGACTTTAACTGAGAAATATGTTTTTCTGCATTTAGCATTAACTTATGTGCTCTTAATAGGGCTCAAAATGAGTCTCCATAGAAAAGAGAATAATACGGTGTTTTTTCCTCCATGAATTGTTCCTCAGAAATCACTATAATATAGGAAGCTGAGTTACTCCTTAAAGTAAAGGTTAATATAAAGATGCATAAAAACATTTGCAAGCAAAATATATATAAAAATACTGAAGCAGAATTCTGCAGGGGCAGCCACCTCTTCCAAAAATCAGTTAATAATCATGTAAACACCATAGATAACAAACTCTATGGGGCATGGACTATCATCTTTTTCTCTAGGTTATAAACTGCCTGTAACAGTGGTTTGTCAAATCCAGCCAATGCCTCCTGAATCCAACTTATTAAGCAAATAATAGACACATCACCTAACTCATAACACTGCTATGTCCTTTAGCTTATATAACTCTGTTTTTTTATTTAAGCTAATGAATTGATATTTCTTTTGTGCTTATATTGCATAAATCTCTTTTGGCAGTACTGGGACAATCTACAGTCTGTAGTTTCAGCGACATGGTATCTGGGCCATTTGTAGATATTCTTCCTGAAATGGTTTCAAAAATCTCAGGATAGTTCTGTGCTCAACTGTTGTTAACAAATAGTAATTTTAAGATTTAAAGAAACTAGTGGAAACCTCACAGTTTATACAGTTTTCCTAATTGCTGGTTTGCAATTGGCTTTGAACTATTCATTTATTATGGTTTTCAGATTTATGAAGGCATATAGATATACATAGGAACAGACCTTCCATAAGCAGAGTGGCATCTAAAGGTTTAGTGAGCTACTCAGCTGTCATGACAGGATAAAACTGTGATTGTCATCCAAAGAATGTACATTAAGGTTACATACATCATACCTACCGTTGGTCATCTGTGGTTTATTTTAAACTAGTTCCTCTATAGGTGGTGGACAGATTGAACTCTCTCTGGAGAGCTGTTCAGCTCAGCAATGCCAAGTGCTCAGTAAATGTGGGCTGAATTGCCCTCTAAGACACTCCCCTTTGATTACCAAGGGAAACTTGGTGACTACTATAAACTGGTTACCAATGCTTAGATTGCTAAAAGTGGTCTAGAAATGGTTTGGTTTCTAAGAGGCAAGGGGTTTTCCTCAAGAATCTCAGAAACAGCAGAGGGAACCTCCCTGTGAAATTCCAGTGAAAACTCATAGCATGGTTTATTTTGTTAGTACCTACATAAGTTCTTAAATTCAAAAGAGGTAAGTGAAAGGAAGGAAAAAAAGGCAGTGAACATCAATATTAAGGACTGGTGTGCTGAAGAACCCTGGATGCCTCTAGATTTACATGATAGGGTATGCCAGAACATGTGCTGGCAGATAGGTAAAGTAAGCTGCAGTTTCACTCTGGCCTTTTATGCAGAAAATACAGCATGGAAAGAGAAGAAGACTGCAAATTCTGTTCTCATTCTAATGAAGAGCTGAGATATGTGAACCATGTATTCAACCCACGGGATGCCTTCCAAGTACTGGTAACAGATGTGCCTCACAGACTAAACCCATGAGTTTTGAGCCAAAAACTATGAAAACAGTGCGGGAAGAAATTTAATTTTCTCACATAGATCAGTGAAGAACTTGGTTAGCAAAGCCTCACTGAGGTGTCTTCCAACACCTTTTTCTGTCCGCCCACCTTGTAACCTCCTATAATGGCCTCATTGGTCTGACATGAGGAGCTGAAAGGCTACCTCTTCAAAACTACAAGATTTTGAGGGAAAATGTTGCTTATGATTGCAGATATTAAAATTCTGGTGTTGTCTTCTTACCAGGGTATAGAAAGGAAAATAGGAAATGGTACAGCTCAGAGCCATTCCTGAGGCAAAGAGTGATAAGAGGAAATACAACAGTGGGAACTTTACCCATTCACATGGTTTTCTTTGCTGTACATTGGATTCCAGAGAGTAATGCGGTTAAAATCAATTTGGACTTGGGTTGCAGTCACATATTCCCTTGTGAGGCCCTAGTATCTTGACCATGAATTTCAAAATAACTACACAAAGTGATGATAAAAAGTAGATTTTTCTACTGGAACTAATGGTGATTCCTTCCGTTGTTTTGCACAGCATATGCTGTTCATAAATAATGTCAGAATTGGGCCAAGTCTCCTTAAGAAAGGTGGTCATTTAATGTAAGTAAATCCACATTAAATATTAAAGATCAGAAAAAAGCTGCCTTTTCAAAGAGGTCACTTTTAAGTGAAGGAAACAACAATGCATGTGTGCGGATGGCCAGTTCCACACTGGGTGACACAGAGTTAATAGCTCATAGAGAGCATATACATGTTTTTTAAAGATGTTTTATTGCTTACAAAAGGAAGTAGTCTAGAGAGACTGGATACATAAACTGGCTCCAGCCAGCTGCGGCTGTCAGGCTAGGAAGGATCCTGTTCAATTAGGGTTGTAAAATAAAATACTTTGTAAAGGAAATAAACACTATGAGAGCTAAGATTCATGCTTTCAAATATACACAAGGTTTGAATTTTTAATTAGGGCTGCTAATTACAGTCATCAGAAAGCAGAACAGAATAGATTTTACCTTACATTTAGCAGACAAGCCTTCAACCCCAGTGTATTTTTCAATTTCATTAATATTTTATGAAAATGGCCCTTGCAGCTTCAGCCTATTCTGTGCCTCCTACAAAACTGCCCCACATTATGGATGCCAATGCCTTTAAGCCATGTGCATTAGTGAGATGACAAAATGCAAAACAGCATCTTGTCAACCATTGCATCAATTGATTCTATTAGATAGTGTAAAAACAGTTGGGTGTGAGTTATAATCTAGCTGACACTAATGATGAAACAAGACACTGGCTGGGAGCAGCCATTAGCTATAAGCCAGAAATTAATGCTTCTAATATTTTTGAACAAATTAACCTTAATGAACTGGCCATGTATATACTGTAGTATATACTGATAAGTCAATTAGTGGAGAATAGAGGTTATGTATATATAGATATATAGAAAAAAAGTATTGTTAGAGAGAGTTCCATGCACACAATGCTATAACTGCAATTCTGCAGTAAAATTTTTTTACACTGAGATATATTCTAACTCTAATGTGCTAAAGTCCAGTTGTGTGCATTTCGGTGGAATTTTGTATGCAGGAACATCAGTAAGCAAATACGAAATTCAGTATCATACTGTGTCATCATACTGATAGATCAGACATAGCATTGATGTATTCATATAAATGCCTTAATTTCACTGATATTTAAACATTACTAAGTTTGAGAGATGGTGGTTCAGATTTCTAGATGAATTCATCATATACTGTCCAAAATTTACAGTGTATTTCTATTCTGTTCATTAGTGGCTAATTTATAAGGAAGCACAGAACAAAGGTAAGGCACTTGCCAACAATAGTTTGTTGGTTTAACTTTGACTTGCTTTCCTGGGAAAGAAGAAAACAGAATTTTCAATGTGAACTGTCAGCCTCAGTTATGACATGGCTTCACTAGTTAGAAATTCGGAGTTCCTTGTCCATTGGCAGAATGATGTAAAGAAAACCACCAAACAAAATTCTTTCAAGTTTCAACTACAACTCTACTTAAATAATTTACTTTTTTGTTTTACTTAGACTATTCTTTTTAAACTTGGTTGACATTTTCGTTGACAAGCACATTTTATTGCACAAGATCAGTAGTGAAATTGGCAGTGAAAAAGAGAGAGAGGGGAAAAAAGCTGGCTCTGCTCAATGAGAGAAGTACTATCTTGCCTTTGGGAAAAACATTGCTGGCAGTGACCCTTTCTGAAGTCAACAGTAACTGATATTCCAGTCATTGCAAGTAAAATATTTGGTCACTTTGAAAGCTTCCTTTTCCTAAAAGTAAACCAGGGGCTGTTTAGCTAACATATTTAAATCAAGTGAGAGATAAAAATGTTGTGCTTGAACAACAAGCCTTTAAATTTATCCATTAGAAACCAACAAATAAAATTATGAAATAACTGAAAACATTGGCATTAAAACTTTCCTTTGTGAACTACAGATAACTGTAGTTCAAACTAGTGGAAACCAAAAAAATCCAAAACTCATAGGGGGTGTAGGGAGGGGAGAAGTGAAAATAGCTACTTCAGTGTAGGTTTTGGTTTCCAAGATCAGTGTCTCTCATATTGCAAATGTGTGATGCTACTTAGTGATCAAAGTAAAAGAGAAAATAAACAATACACTTCTTCGAGAAATTTATATCTATTTAGTCTATCTACTGAATGAGTGACCCATGCTTCCAAAGTATCTCTGGAAGACACGGATTAATAACGGCTACAGTAACATCCCAACCAATATTTAATTCAAGGGGATCTGCTCCAGTAAAACCAAAGTTACTCTTGGGGTATTGAAATCCTAGGCCATTGTCAACATTATACTAATTTGGAGAGTCTTACAGAGCATGGTGTAAATACTAAATCAGGAAGATGGATGGACGCATTTTATGCCTCTTGTCCAGCAATCTAAATGAAGACAAATTTATCAGTTTGCCAAATCAGTTTGATCAGAAGTTGCTTTGGGTTTATTTCCAAATTTTACGAGAGACATACCAGGAGACAATTACAAATACTCATGGCAGTGATCTGCAAGCAAAATTCACTTTGGTTTGATTTTTAGGCAAGTGGAGGTCTTAGGTCTTAATCCAGATGATTCTCTCTGTTCTGCCTCACTTTTCTTGTGTGCCCTTTTTACTCATTTCCATCATATGGGTAAACATTGCCATCACCACCGTTGCTTTACTAAAAGGGTTGAGTGTTGGAATTTGGGGTAGTTTTTCAGGCTGGTCTCTGGAAAGATGTGACGAACTCCTCAGATGAAACAGCCATCTCTAAGGAATATGTTTGGGGGCCTGGTCAATTTGCAGTTTGATATGGCACAAGGACTCCCAGCTGAAACCCTCAGAGCCATCTCATCCCATATGACTGAAATCCAGGCATTGTTTACATCAGTGGAAGTTTCACAGTGAGTTTCTTGACATAGGTAGAATAAACTTGGCAAACAATAATCAATGACAATATGCCTGGGAAGCTCATTTCTGAAAATTATGTAATTAGATGTAACGAATGTACAGATCTCACTGCAGATTTTATTTGATGTTTCTTCCACTATATCTTCCACCATCATACAGATGTTGCTATGCTGAGGCATAGTACATGAGTTCAGGCACTGTCCTGTCTTTAAACTGTGTGTTTAATTGTTAGCATTCTTTCTGTTTTCCCTATGCTGATCAACACTATGTCTAATACCTGGATATTGCTCAAGACATCCTTCTCAAAAGGGGGTTTGAAGATGGCCTCCCTGTTTTGTTGGAGAGAAAGTTAAATAGGTAGATGTGAGTCTTGCCATTCCACTTGGCCTTAGAGAGAGCGAACAGTTCCTGACCTGTGTTTTTTAGCAGTACAGGCACTAAATTTATTTAGCCTCTGTAGCAATTTCTGGTACATTCTGCAAATGACCTTTACACTGCACACAGCTGTATGTGTTACACATGAGTAAGGAGCACAAAGGCATGTTTATGAGCTTGAGATCCTGGTCTAGAAAAGAAGAATAAAGATGTGCAGTTGAAGAAACCTAGTTTCTCTGCAGTCTTTTAGAAGGAATTTAAAGATGTTTCAAAACAATACCCACTTAGTTTTCTGTTCCTGAAATTTCCCCCTCTTTTCCTCTCTAAAGTTTCCATAGAACTTAAAGATGCTTAATTCACTTCTCAGGAAGGAAAAATCTGTTCAAAAAAGATCTCAATTTAATTTTCTAGTACCAGCTAAGCCTATGAGTGTATTGTGAAATTTCCCAAAGCGCTTTAGTTTGACTGGCTGAGAAAGGCTGTGCTGTGCAGGTAGTTTAGCTTTCCGTTTTCTGTGCTCCAAGCCCTCTAGTTCCTAATAACCATTTCAAAGTGCTTACTGAGGAAAATCTCCTGGTGAGGTAAGAGCAAGGTTTTTCTAAGGAAAATGCTTAGATTTTCTGGGCAACATTATTTGGGACCCTACTATCAGCAATGTCTTTCTTCTGTGCACCTTGCTTATAAAAGAACCACAGTGAAAAATGTAGCTGTAAAGATACTCACATGAGAATGGCATGCAATAGACAGGTTTCTTTCAGTATTCCTGGTTGTATTTTTTTTTAATTGCTCAGCACAGCATTGATAGAACTTACATGAAAGTTAAACTGTTCCGTGGAGTGCTTTGAATCATGGGTCACAATTCGCTTCTCAGCCTTCCATTCAGTTCATCAGATGTCTTTATGTTAAAATGTCAACTAGGGCCGAAGAGTACTGTCATCCAGCTGTGGAACCCTCATCAGCAATGATCCACAGGACACAAGAGCTGAACCAGTGCTATGTCCCTACCATGTTGAACCTGTCAGTAGTGATCATTCTTCCAACGGTTTGGAAGTGGAGTGAGCACTCTGACTGCTCATACCCATCTTCCACAGGAGATGTGGGTATTTCTGGGATGGACTCTCGGCACATTGTGCAGACAGAGAAGGGATGCTGTTGTGCAGGCAGAGAGCACAGCTTATGGAATTGACTCTTCTCAGTTTTGTTCATTAGAATTTACAGTTAAAGCAGTCAGAAGAGACATTTCCTGATATTTTAGGTAAGGCTTGATCCTACAGGCTTTGCTAACTTCATTAAGACCTACATAAAAATCCATAGCTCTGATGGTAGGTGTTCAAGGCTTCAGAAGAAGGTGAACCACTTCGCTGTCCCTAAGACAAAATATGGAACAAAGAAGAAAAAATCTTTCCAGCCCACTGACAACCAGTGAAGCGCTGTTGCTAGTGCAATCTGAATAGAGTATTAATGCAGATAACTTTCCTTTTATGAGCCCTCAAATGCCCCTCAGATTATCGTGGAAGCTGTGAAATTCAGCTGCAGAATTTTGATTACTGAATCACATCAGGCAATAGACTGACAACTGTTTCTGTGTGGTAGGCAACATCCTTACTTAATTCCAAGGAATATGTCTACATGGATCATTCAAAGTAACATCTGTCAGCCTTAGAATATATTTCCTCTAAACTCTTCTTGATGCCAGTGGGCGCTAAGTTACACTTGATTCCTCTGGGGGGACATTTGGTTGAAATTCCTTGTTAATACAATTTAAAAAAAAATATATGTGTCATTTTTGAACTCTTAAATCTCTGTTCAGTAGCTTCCCATGTTCAGTTAATGTCCTTATCCCTTGTTTGTTATCTCTTAAATAAATACAAACCCCAGTTTTACTAGAAGAATGAATTTTCATATAACTAAGTAGTGGCGTGTGCTATATAAATGTAATTTAATCTCTCCTTGGGAATGATTCTGGAATTTTACCATGGA
>JAVHNF010047605.1:0-18008 GCA_034783455.1 Micropsitta finschii
AAATAAATGTTGGCTAAAATAAATGTTACTGTTATAGTAGCTACAGGAGAGGTAAATGCTTGTGAATAAACCTAGTTCTGACTATTTGCAGACACCGGTGTTGGGATGAGCAATGGCTGCGCTCTGAGGTGTTCTCTGCTCCTGCTGGTCTAGTCCTCAGGATTCAAACCTGCCTGAAAGCAGACACCACCACATTATCTGTGATGATGCCTGGCTCCAAGGCCAGTTCAGGTATCAGTGTTACACACAGCTGACAAACACCAGTCACAGTTTCCTCTTGTTCAGATGAATAGGATCACTTACAGACCTATTTTCTTACTGGACAATGATAGTTAAGAAAGATGATGCTGGGGAGTTTCAGCTTTACCCTGTGCTGCCTAGATAATTTAACTTCTTCATTAATATACAATAGAAGCATCTTCAGATAACAGCCTTGTAGCAGCTTGAGAAAATTAGAAGGTAGTGCAGAAATAGGCAGGGTAACAAAAGGTGCATTATATTCACCAGACAAACAGCCTCAGCAATTCCATCTCTTACCAAGCTTTAGAATATTATTTTCATGACTTCCTTCCACTACACCACCGGGCCTAACAAGAGATGTTTCTCTTCACAAAATTTGTCTTATCTCCTGATTATCAAGGCTACAAACAGCACTATGGCTTTTTGTCTTTAAGCGTTAGTAATCAAGCATTTTGGATTGCCAAAATCCACCTACTGTATCTTACTTCTAATATTCTCATCCTGCTGGCTTCTCTGGTACTACATGGAGCACAAGCCTGGCCCGCACGCTCTAAAATGTGTTGGCACAAACATAAGGGAGTTCAGGAGAAATGGTGGAGGATTTGCGATGAGCAGGAGGCTTAAAGAGTTTTAGACTACTACACAGGGTTTAACTTTGGACTAATTATTTTTCTATGGTGTAACTTCATGGCAATTCCTCTTAATACTAGATTAAAAAGTTTAAAATAAGCAAGCCATATTCCCCCACCACAGGAGCTCTACAGCAATAATACCAATTAAGCCAAGTAATCTCCTCCGTCTGTAGCTCTAAGACATTCCCCTGGGTGTTAGTTGATACTTTGGCCAAATACTGAAATGTGCAATTCAGGCAAATGAACAAATCAGTAGTTTCAGCAGAGTGAGATTAAAATACCTGCCATTAACTCAAAATAATCATAAATAAATGCTGTCAAGTTTTCATCTCATGATCAGCATATTCCCAGAAGGATTCCTGCTTTCTTTCCCCATGGGCTAGGTGAGGAAATTGAACGGGGATGTGCAACATGCAATGACAACATCAAGGTTTTTAGGCCTGTCTGGAGGCAGAATGGGTGCGATGCTGCAGCTGGTGAGTTTCTTGCTGAGAATCTTGTTCAAGGTATTTCAAAGCAAAGTTCCCTTTAGACCACTGCACTCTACTACTCATGGTGTAGCCAAAGTAGTTCAGATTACTCAGGCCATTCAACATCCAAAAATCCATTGTGGAAGCCTCTTGCTTCTCCTAATAGGCTGGCACAGCTAGATGCCTGTGTAGCAGAACTCAACGGGATTATCAAGAATGAGATTTACTGTTTATGTTGACATTCTACTGACACTTGTATCTATGCAGCAAGCTCTAGCCCAAGTTACTGCTAGTGAGCTGTGCTGCTTCCAGCCTTCACTGTTTTTTTCTCCAAATGATCTTCCCCAAACCCACTCTGTGTTGTTGTATGGCAGTGACCAATGGCACTGATAGTTTCCATTGCGTTGCTAAACATTTCCTGCTTCAAAGGAAGGGGATCTGTTTAATAGCAGGAACCAGGACAGGACTGGAAGCCTAGCTTTTCTCTAGGGGTGGAAAACCAGGCTAAGCCCGAGCAGGCCGTGTGCTGCCACCTGCTGAGCCACCTTCCCTCTTCATAGGAGAAAGTTTTCCATTCTGGCCACTCACTATGGCTATACATCCACCCTACACTTTCTGCTTACCCCTTCTCCCTGTTTTTAGTAAAGAAGGCTTTAAGTAAATTATTTGGGTACCTCATTTCACCATAAATCAAAGTTTCTCAATGGAAAAAATCTGTTCCCGAGTCCCATGTGATCTGCTGGTAAAAGACCTGTGCTGAGGCCCACAGCCATGACCTCCTGTCCAAGCAGGAAAACATTGTGTGAAGGCTGAGACTGTGGAAAAATTCTTCCCAGCAATCAGCCAGGGGGAAAACAAAAAGCAGCTGCCTCTGAAGCATGATGCAAACCACCAGCCAAGCTGTTAAAATGCTCACATGTACATAAGCCTGGTAAATTTAGAGAGCTCTGTGGTAAATATATCTAAGACTTATGAAAGCAACTAAAAGTGGCTGAGCTATCTGGAAATCACAGACCTGAAAAAATCCTTTGCCTCCCCTGTTCTGTGACTGAAAGCTGTCAGTCAGCATCCACTGCGGCAACAGCAATAAAGGAGCCATCAACTACAGGATTCACCTGAATCCTGGGGTAAAAACATGATCAGAGATTGAATCTGCATAAGATGCATATTTTATTTCCTTCAAACACTGTGCATTACATTGGCTTAAGCAAAAAACCAAAACCAAACCAAACCAACCCTCATACATCAACTCATTACAAAAAACACACTTCAGGAAAACTATTTATCACTACAATTCAGTCTGGTGACTGCTGCAGCTCAGAGCTGGTTCCTTCTCACCACAGCTCATTAGAGGACTGTAAAGCCTATTTCCCTCTTTCAGCTCTAGCAGGAGAGAACACAATTCCTGCCTTCTTTTGACACCTTTTCCATACATTCTGTGTTCTATTGATGTATGAGGTATTCAACCTAGGTACCTGCCAAACCCTCAGTGACCAAAAGCCCTGTCATCACACCTCGTGCAGACACAGGCATGTAGTCTTGGTATTTAAAGTAAAACTCCCATATAGAAGAGTCTCATGTATTGTGCAGGTGTGTCATGTATCATTACAACAAGACTATCCCAATTCTTGCTACTTCATTTCCTATGTGTAGATAAGTAATGATAACAACATCCCCAAGAGGTAAAACAACACAAACTGCTGCTTCTGAAAAAGAAAGGTATTCGTTAATAGAGCATTAGGGTGAGAATTCGGGAGGTGAACAACCACTAGAGGGCTCGTTATTCCATACAGTGGCTTTAACAAAACGGTTAACTAAACCTTCCAGTAACAAAGAATTTAAACGTGACCTCTGTCTTGCGTGAGGCCCCCACGCTTCATGAAATGCACGAACTTGCACAGGAAACACGTGAGTATACCCATTTTTCCTCAATAACTTCTTAAAATAAACTCCAGAGATACGTCTCTCCATGGGCTGCAGGTAGTAGTTGCATCTCTGATACCTGGAGCATCTCCTCTGCTGCAGTTCACACCTTGTGTGTCTTGGTGTCTGTAGAGTTCTGTAGAGTTGTTCTTATATATTCTCACTCCTCTCTTCTCAATGCTGCTGTTATGCAGACGTTTTTTTCCCCTTCTTACATATATTATCCCCGAGTTGCTACCACTATCTCTGATGAGCTTAGCCATGGCTAGTGGTGCATCTCTTTTGGCTCTAATCAGAGCTGGAGAAAGCATTTGTCAGCTTCTCACAGAAGCCACTCGTGTAGCACCCCTGCTACCAAAACCTCTCTATGCAAACCCAACATAAGGGTATAAGAGCAGCCTTTTGGTATTTTATAGCATCTCTTTTTATGTGTTATATTCAGCAGAAATGTTAAAATGTGTGGCTGATACCTATGTAAGCTAATAAATGATAGGAAGGTCTAACACAATCCATGGATGGCTCAGAAAGCTTTGCTAAATATGTACAATGCCTGATTTATCCCTGTAAAAGCTGAGGTATTGAACGCCTCCTTCTCTGAGCATCACAAGACATAAAAATACACAGTGACAACACAATATGATGTAATAGACCTGATCACATACTATTCCATGATAGAATGGAATCGTACAAATTTCATATAACATAATTAACCAGAGATTACATCATGTTAGAGTTCTTCCTACCTTTCATTTTGTTTCTGAGACCAGAATTACATTTGGTTTACATTATGCTAAAAATAGCAATTCCCTGATTTTGAATACCCAGCGTCACTGTGGTATTAATAATAAAGGCAAATTCTACACAGAAGTTTAGGGACGACACCAGTGTTCAGAATCTCTCAGGCTGAGATTTGTAAGTAAAGACAATGTCTTATAATCAGAAATTAGATTTCAGTTTTTAAAACCAAACTGAGCCTTAACAGGGTTTTTGGTAAGTCTTCATGGATGTCAATGTGCCCAATAAACTATAGCAAAATAGAACAAAACCAGGAAGCACAGATTCTTCTCCTTGCATATCTGTGTAGATTTATAGAATCACACACCTCCTACGTATACTAGTCATAGCTAAAATTACCTCTAACAAACATGAACCAGGCTAACAATTCTTGTAAAACTAATAATGGCAAATTCATCAGTGATTTCAGTCATTGACTTCACTGATTTTTCTGAGACATCAGCATGAGAAGTATTTTACAGTCTATAGATATTTCAGCTATGTACACCTATAGATATTTCAGAGATCACTTCCCACTTGGATGTGGTTCACTGAAAGACTAGCCAAGTGTTGTCAGGAGATTTATTGAATTGCGTATGTAAGCATCTATAAATGTGCATTTTATTAATATAGTATTTTGGCTTGGAAGGCAACAGTGAGAAGAGTGCTGTTAGGCTGAGCTTCCAAGAAAAGAAAGGTTTGGGTGGCTCTTTGTGAAATGCCTTTCCTTAGACTTCATAACATTATGGTCCTAGTGCTGGGGGCCAAAGCAAGCAAATGCCTTGAAAACTGAAAGAGGGCTAAACAATAGAGGATGCAAACACAAAAGGGAGTGAATGTCACTGAGCTCTTTAATGTTTAGTTACTGATGTATGAAAAGAGCAGTTATGTTTCTGTTAATTCTCAAGATACTTCAAGTTTAAGAACAACACATAAATAACATCTGGATGGGCACTTTCATTTTCTGAAGAACACATTTTAAGTGTTTTATAGCAGATCCTTTTTGCTTACACTAATCTCAACAAAAAAAAATTTTCCCCAAGCTCCAAATAACCTCAGAGAATGCCTTTACTCATCTAACATAGGAGCCTACAAAGAAACACATCACCATTTCTTGGATGCATCCTCAACCTGTGTTACAGTTACTGACAGTCCTGCTTGGCCTTTTAACTTCAACATGGGTTGAAGTTAATTAATTGATATGCAAATGAGCTGTTGCCAATGATTTCTTTCTCTCAAAGCAAACCTCATACATTCATGATATTTATTTCTCCCTGTTTTTACATCCAACTGTTTTGTGTCTATTAATACTGCGGCTTCTTATGTAAGGGAAAAATAAGTCAAATACTGCAAACATGACAGAAATGTGATTCAACAACAAGCTGGTTCACACTGTTGTCACCTAACAAGTTTCTGTTGGTTCTTTACATAATTATTGTTCAGTCCATCGGATTAAAACCCATGAAAGGGTGAGATGCATTTTAAGCTTCTAGTTTGAATGCTTCACACTGACATTTACCTTTCTTTCCAGTATTGTCTAGTATATGTTCTAGCAAAATTATCTGACAGGGAGAGAGATGACAAATGTAACAGCTTTTCATCTTGCTCTCAAGAAAATTCCTTGAGAGGAAATCAGCAATTACACTACCACAGCCTTTCTTTAAATTAATAAAATATACATGTGAGCATCTGACTAAACAGAAGGGAGTCAGAATAACTGATGGAAGAATCTCTGTGAATGCAGATTTGTAGCAAGGAAAAAGCAAGCAAATGTAGTTTTCAAAATGTGAACTGGTGGTAATTCAACATGAAAAAGTATAATAGAATCATAGAATAGTTAGGGTTGGAAAGGACCTTAAGATCATCCAGTTCCAACCTAATAATAATATAGTAGCTAATAATAATAATATCTATCTTCTTTTTTGTGGGAGAGACACATTTGCTGTACGGATCAATGAGAACATAACCACTAGCTCTTGATTATTTCACTTGTTGATATCAGCACGCAAGAAGAAAGATACCACCTTGCTGATTTGCTGGGAGGCACCTTCTTGTGCCCTAGGAGGGAGAGCACTGGTATTTCTTCTCACTCCTGCTCCTTTTGAGCATGTTACATTTATCAAAACTACCAGTGAAGGAAATACTGAGGATGAGATGTTTTTCCTAACCTAAACAGTTTTGAAGACTACTTTTAATATTTTCCTGCGCTGTCACTGAAGTACAATAAGATTGTTTAAAAATGGAACTCAAGCCTTATCAATTTCCCACGTTCATGCTCAGTAAAACAAAACAAGTGATCAGCACTTAAGCAAAGTCAGTCATGCTGGAATCACATATGTCCATGTGGCTGGTGTTAAGACATTACCTAGGTCTGGATGTTGACTGTAGGTTAGAGTCACCTTAAGGCTGGGCAAGTTTGAGTCATTATGTATTAGCCACAAGGGTGTGCTCACACCTACCAGGTGTGTAATTGCAGCTTTTGTGATAATCTGAATTACTTCAGGCAATCTTTGCTAATAATAGCCACCAGTTGGAACTTGGAGTTACCTGTTGCAGTGGAATTCCTCCAGTCATGTTCAAGAGCAGCAAAAGGGCAAAGTTTCATGTTCTCTTCTCAAGTGTTCTTTAGTTATGCTCAATAGCATTTCTTAGCCACTGTGTTAGAAGACTGTTTCCTATGTATGTAAAAAGGCGAAATCCAATGTTAATCCATGAAGAAATGCTAAGGCCCCGAGTGTGCCAGTATGGCTTTATGGCTCCAATTGTGGCAAGGCTTGGGTGAGAACTGGTCCAGAGCCATGGAACTCCCAGGCAGATGGGCTGTGAGTAGGAGCCCCACACAGGGCTGCTCGGGTGGTTAAGGCCTACTGGCACACTCAGGGCCCCAGCATTTCTTCACAGATTAACATCAGATTTTAGTTTTTTATATATTTTGTATTTCCAGAAGTCACAGACAGAAAAATAAATCTCATGTTAGAGACAAGAACAAGCCTGAGGCTCTTGTGCAAGCAATTTAGTTACAGGAATTTATTGCTTTTAGAGAACCATTTCTATTGACATAGGAGATATATTTGTTTACAATGGATCTTACAGCCTAAATTACTTAGTGAAAGGATGAGAGGAAATGGTTAACAAACAGAAAAGAGAAATGGCTTTGTGTTCAGTCAATAACACTAAATTCTCATTCACAGATTACAGAGTGCTTTTCAAAGAACAGGAAGAGACTGGAACAGAGAGAATGGAGGAACTGTGCCTAAACCACCCAGCAGATCAAGATCAGAGAACCAGATCTCTTGGATTTGCAGTGAATCTCAACCTGAATATGAATTAACAATATTGTGCTGTTCCAAAGAAATATCAATCGCACCAGGATGTTCAATTTATATTAACTATGCTCCTTCATTCTAATGAGTGGAAAATCACAGCAAAACAAGAAATCAGCAGGTTACCTTATCCATCACCATGACCCAAACAGGATCAAATTGACCAGCAAAGTGGTCAATTGACCAGAGGTTGCAGCTACCTCTGGAATTAAAACTGTAATGTTAATCAGCTTCTTTATACAGTCAACCACAGAGCCCCAGAAGAGTTTATGCTGGCAGAAGGCAGTGGGAGAGGAAAGGAGTAGCAAGGGGAAGAGGAAAGGCAGTGAGGATTTACACTAGGTGGCTTATCCCAGTATAATGTGCTCAATTATGATCCATCTTGCTGAACATATTCTTTAGTTTTTTAAAATCCTATTTTAAAATTTAAATATGTCCCACTCAGCTTTGTATCACCTGCAAAATTAATAAGTATGTCCTCTGTTCCATTATTTATATTGTCAATAACAAAAAGACCCAGACTAAAGACAGGCTCCAGGAACCCAGCAATATATTCTTTCCTTTTGACAGTGAACTACTACTCGCTATCCAGCCACTTCTGTATAGACCTCGCAATGCATTTATCCAGACCCTATTTCTAACTTCTAAATGAACATGTCATGAAAGTGTCAAAACCCCTCATCAAACTGGCAACAGCCTGTGTGTTATCCACAAGGCCCGTTCCTTAATGGAGGGAAAAGTCAAGTTATCTAGTGTCATTTATTTTTGACAGGTCCATGTTGACTGCTATCATTCCCTGGTTATCATTTGGTTGCTAATAATAGTTTGTGAGATTATTTGTCCCAGGAGCTTTTCAGGGATGCAAGTTAATTACACTGATCAAGCTATATTTCTTTGGCTCCACCCCTGTCAAGCTAACCTTACTATTATTTCTATTTTACTCATAATTGGGATAAATGAGCCCTTCGAGTTATTTTCCTAAAGCACTGTTCCTTTTCTTAACTCCTTTCTTTAGACTTCCTTCCTATGAGATCTTAACTATTAATTGCTTAAGTCTTTAGCTTCCATGACATCTGTTTTTATTTAGCTGTTCTCTTTCCTTCCTCTTCCATGGACAGCAAGCTGTCATTTTGCAAATGTTCTTTTTTGTGGGCAAAATACTGCCCACTTGCACACTGTCAGCCAGTTATTCTTCACTGGCATCCTCTATCGGAAATAGGGGAAAAAAAGAACTGCCAAAATATTGGTGTTAGTGCTGAGCTGCTCGGTTTGATTGTTCAGGCTGTGAAGCAGGTTAATGCAGCAAGTTTGTGTTGCAGGCATGTGCAAGGTCCAGTTAACAGGGAAGGCATTTGCAGGAGGTTTGCACCTATTCAGGTTGTGCAGCCAACTTCTTCTTGTTCCCTTTTTGCAGCAGGTTTGCGAATAATTAAATGAATGAGAGGTGTTCTAATGAATCAGCAATGGCTGAGAAAACAGCATTTTCTAGAGGAATTCTTATCAATTTTAATTACGGAAAGGAGCCCTTGTAAATCTTGGAAAAGGCTGCTGGGTCCGCCTTCTTTTCCCCAAAAGGAGTAATTTCTTTCACAGCAGGATGGCACACACATAATGCTTCCAGCTGTACAGACCAGGTGTTGCTGCCTTCCTGTCTATATGGAAATCATGTGTACTCAGGCAGTGGGCATATCTGCCTGGTCTTTTAAAACTTATGTGTGAAATTGAGCTTTTATTTTCAGTTAAATAGGCTCAGTGGTTTGGCCAGCAACAACGCTGTCATAGTGCTGCTAGGTGAAGGGCAGCCCTGGCACGGACAAGGAGAGGAAAGCAAGGAGCAGGTTATACGAAGTAAAATCTGTAGCCCCTCTGAGTGTGTGTCCGGTCACAGCTCTTGTCCGGTCACAGCTCTAAGTAACTCAGCAACACCCCCTTTAATGCGCTTTCTCTACCTGGGTCTTCACCTACCTTTGCCTTTCAGATGGAAACAGAGTTATGTGTTTGCAGTACAGCTGCTTCACAAAGCCACAAACCGGGAGCCAGGCCTTCACTGCTGAAGGCTCACAGGTGTGGGTACATCACCTTGGCGGGTACAGCCGGGGCTGCGATCTCCTGTCACACCGGGGCCCCTCTCAAGCTTGGCCTTTCACGGCCGCAGTTTCTTGGCCGACTAACACCCGCTGCGGTGGCACTTGAGGAACTCGTTCAGCGAGTTAACGGCCGCTTGCTGTGTCGAGTCTGGCCGGAGAGCAGAGGGAAGCTGTGCCGGGCCCTCGGCTTCCCCTCCGGAGGCGGCACAGAGCGGAGCCGGGCGGGTGGCGGCGGCAGGACGGGCCGCGGGAGGCTCCATGCTGGTGGCTGGGACAATAAGAAACCCCATGACAGATAGACAGGAGAAGAGGACATACATACAGGGTATGTATGATATTGCTGGAGAAGGAATTGGAAGGGAATAAGACACAGAATTAAAAAAATGGGGGAAAGCTTTCTACTTAATTGAAGATTAAGAAGAAGTAAAAATAGAAAGTGCGACACAGCTGAAGGTACAATAGGTTCACAGCAGAAGGCAGGAGATTGCTTAATAGTTTTACACAATTAAATTAATTCCTTTTAATCTTTTTATACACACTGTAAACAAGATCTTTCTGTCCCATGAAAATTACCTTTTAAAGGCTGGGTAAATACATTAACTAATCCTAAAATCCCAGAAATCACAGTTTATTTTTTTCTCTGTTTTGAGAAAACAAAAGCAAAGCAGGGAAGAGCTCTGTAAACAGTTCTGACCTTCAGCAAGCCTGGCACTCTGTTTATTTATTCAGAAAATAAAACAGTTTCAAGCAGCTAAGGATAAAAAAATGGTCATTTAAATGGAAACAGCTACACCATATTTGCAGTAACCAAGAGGATGCACCCTAAACATTGATAATACTAGACAAAACCCACAGAGCAGATAGATGGTACCAGCACCCAGAAGTGAAGTCAGGTGGAAGATAAAACTCTCACTTCTCTTTCTTGGAAAATAATTTAATTATCAGTCTAAAAGCACCAAGCAGCACAAGGCAGTAGAAGTAATTTTGATCATAGAATCCCAGACAAGTTTTGGGTTGGAAGGGACCTTAAAGGCCATCCAGTTCCAAACCCCTGCCATGGGCTGGGACACCTTCCACTAGACCAGGTTGCTCCAAGCTCTGTCCAACCTGGCCTTGAGCACTGCCAGGGACGGGGCAGCCACAGCTTCTCTAGGCACCCTGTGCCAGGGCCTCACCACCCTCACAGGGAGCAACTTCTGCCCAAGAGCTCATCTCAGTCTCCCCTCTGTCAGGTTAAAGCCATTCCCCTTGTCCTGTCCCTACAGGCCCTTGTCCAAAGCCCCTCTGCAGGTTTTTGTAGCCCCTTTATGTATCGGAAGACTATTATAAGGTCTCCCCTTAAGGAGCCTTCTCTTCTCCAGGCTGAACCAGCCCAGATCTCTCAGCCTGTTTTCATAGGAGAGAGGTTATTCAAGCCCTTCCATAGTCAGTCATCTAGGGTTTTCTAGTGTTGAATCCCAGTACCATGCAGGAAACGCCAGAACTTCATGATTTGAAATGCTTATGCTGTAAACATCAACAGCACAGGCAGGCTAAACAGACCCTATAAAACAAATCAGTACGGTCACAAAGTTACAAGAATACATAGCAGCCTCTTCTGATAAAAAATATTGGATGACTTGACTGTCTCTCAAGATTCTAATTAGTTACTACAATTAAGTAATAAATCAATGACACAGACGGAAAAAGCACAGTATGCGTGTCTTGGACATACTCTGAAGATCACAAAACACATTCGAAACAAGAGCCATGTTTCAAAATACTTCTGGAAGGCAGGAAACTGCAATCTTCACTTCCAAGTAATAACCAAGAAGCATACGCCACCCAGCATTTCCTGAAATAACTCCTAATGGATATTTGTTGCTGCTGTTTGCCTGGCAACAGCATTGCACACCAAACATTGTCCTTCTTCATTAACTGGAGAGGAACACCACACACAACAGATGACTCATTTTCCTTATAAAAGGATCCTTACACTGCAGGCTGTTTGCATCTGTGATGGCAGTTGCTTCGAGCTGAGGGCTCGATCTTTGAGCCTTGCATAGGATTTTGCCATAGGAAACCTAGCAAAACTTGATGAACCCGAAGGAATTCCAAAATCCATACTTCTCACTTGCTTTTTGCAAACTTGTGCAGATAGTCAAAGAAACCAGCAATGAAGGCAACTGGCAGAAACAACCATCCTTGTGATTTCTTCTCACTTTGCTTACAAAATAATAATGACCGACTGTTACAAACATTTTTGAGTGCAATAGGGGCAACTTGGTTGTATTATGACAGGTTTAATTACTTGTTGTTTAAATCCCCTTTTCCACATGGGTCAAGATCTTAACATCAAAATGAAATATAATGTAAACAAGGAACATTCCAACATTTTCTCTGTGCTCCAAAGCCATAACAGTACTCATGTGAGTAGGGGATTCTAAATTATAAAACAAACCTTCTAGCAAGGATGTTGCTCTAAGCTTCTACCTGCTGGTACTGTAGCAAACTGAAGCATTTAATGGACCATCTGCACTGCCCCATTTAGACTTGCACACTGCCCTAGTGACAGCCACAGCCATTCTTACAGTAGGATGCAAGATGCCCTCAACTCTCATGGATGCAACTGAGGGAACCAGTATCAGAAGAAAAGCTCTGCAGTGGTCTCTGTGTACTGCTGCCCTCTGTGTGGGACTCTGTGGGCTCGCTCACGAGCACCCACACTCCAGGCACCTTATCTGTGGATGTGGATATCCATCACTTACAGAATTCTTTGGAAGTCAGCGAAAAATATCTGTGTTGCATTGCAGATTTAAACAATGCTACAAATAGCATCAATCAAACACATGAAGGTGGAAAACGGACAACTTGCAGCCTTCTCCACTTATAAGAAGCTTGGGGAGAAGAATAAGTCTGCACTACCTTGAATCCCAGATCCTCCTCCAGAGCTTCAACAGAAAGAGAATGCATGGCAGCTCTCACAGCTTCTGTAGATGACACTCCTCCCAACCTGCCTCCAACCTCTTTTTAATCCATGCTCACAGTACAAGCACAGGAGGCAGCATCAGTGCCTTACAGGCTGTAATCATTTATTGCCCACACCTTTGCAGGGAGGAATGAGAGTGAGTTCTGTAAAGAGGAAGGCAGAGGAGTGGAGAAAATGTAGGTCCAATGCTACTGCAGGTGCTCTCTCAACTGTTACTCATACTATAAGGAAGTACCTCAAAATCAGTACTTTGCCAAGTTTGCAGCTTGGTACTGTCAGCTTTGAGGGCCTCACTGGCTGTTTGCTCCACCTTGCTTCTGGCAGCAGGAGCATGCCAGTGCTTTGTTCCTTCTCCTGGTGCATGCAGTTTTGTTTCCTGCTCCTTGTTTCAGCTCCCAGAGCATTGCAAAGACCCCCCCGAGCTTTCCCCTGGGTTCTGGCCACTTCCTGATTTCTCCCTTTGCCCACCACATCCTGCCCATGGATGATGGCTGCTTCCCATCAGGCAGTGCAGTCCCCTTCCTCAGATTGCTCTCCTGCCATAAACACAGTCAAATCCAAATAGAAACGGACAAGGAGAAAATGTGTGACTGCTACTCCAAGCTCAATAAGAGGATACGTATTTCCCCCTCTCCCCACCATTTCCAGCATAAGTGGTTCCTAAAGAATCTGTAATTAACCTCCAAAAGCTGTTTGAAGTCACATATCCAAATGCTGCTTGAAATCATGGACCGACAGGCACCCAGGCCATGCTATCCATGATCACCTCAGCAGGTGGATGTAGTTCTGCCTACCCTGATACAGCTGCAGCCACCTTCCTAACAGACCTGATGCAGCAAATGCAGCCTTACCATCTCACTTTATTAGTAAATGACAGAGTTTGTTCCCAGCTCTGGCAAGGCCCTTGTTGTTCCCCTAGCTTACCTACCTCCATCTCGAAATGCTGAGATGAGTGGCTCCCCTCTGAATGTGCTTTGAAATGAGTGCTGTCTTGTCAGGTTTTCACAAGAAATGACCAAACTTCTTTTAAAATGTCAGGTATTAAGGAAAAATAAGCCTGCAATTAAAGCCAAAGCTCTTAGGAAATGAGATTTCTGAAACCATGATTTCCATGAGGAGGCATACAAGAATGCCTGAAACTATAATCCTAACAGATTACCTGCTACAGGCTTGCATTTTACCAGGGAAGTTTCTAAAGTGGTTTTCATAGAAAGAACTTTATGGGAATGTTATTAAACATGGATCCTCCTCCTCGCCTCTGTTTAGCTAAGAGCAAAGGAAACAATGGCATGATGATATGTTTCCCACTGTTTTGACACTTAAGAGTGTTCTGGAGGCTGCTTACATTTAGCACACAGTTTTAGGTTGGAAACTGCAATTCCCCCATTCCTGCAGAACTGCAGTTCACCATTACAGGCCTGAGATGCCACCAACACCACTTCTGCTTCTTTCCTTCTTCTTTTCTCAGGTTTGTGTTACAGAGATGGAGAAAAACCAAAACCAACCAGACCCCAGCACACAGAAACCAAATTACACTTCTGAATATTCTCCCCAAATGGACTGTACCAGTGAGATGGCTCGTTAGATCCAGCCAGGATCTCTTTTAAACATGAGCAGAGCCTTGCACGTCTCTACTCCTGGGCAGATCTCAAGGGCAGGGGTGTTTCAGCATCTCTGACAATGAAACTTCAACCAGAACTATCCCAGTCTGGCCAATGTATTTAGATCAAAGATTAGCTTACACGCCAGCAACAACAACACTAGAGCCTTCCCTGTCATTCAGTTTTAGTAACAAGCTGAATCTCCCACCAAAACATGCAAGGAGAGGTTTGTTTCACGAGTCATGTCTTAAAAACATACCCAGTCATTTATTTATGTTCAAATCACAGCCAAGATTTGGCAAAAGCAGGTCCATAAAGAAACAGTTTACACACATGACTATACATCCACGCGGCTGGAAGAGCCGACCTGTCTGACAGTAATGGGATAAAGTTCAGACATTAAGGTGCACCATTAACTTTTCTCCTGTTCAATTCTCAGTTGCTGTAGGCTCAGTCTTACCTTCTGGTCCAGGTCTGGTACAGCCAAATGCACTGTATGCACTCCTCTCACACCAGCCACCACGCTGCTGCTCTGCATTTTGCATTGGAATGTCATCCTGTGCAGAACATCTGCCCACCAGACTCTCGAACCAGAGAAGCATTACAAAGCTTCATGTCCCAAAAAGGTAAGTGAAGAGTTTTGAGTAAGCCCTTTTCACATATGAATATAAACATTTGGCTCCTGTGGATGAATAGAGCAAGCACAAGGCTGAGATACAAAGTGTGTTTTATTGCATGACGATTGCCAGAAGGGTCATTTTACCTGCTGCTCTGATGTTAACGGGGTCTCTATTAATGCGCTACCTTGTAATCCCAAAGGCTACTGTCGTTAAGCAACTGTGTGCTCATCAGGAGGCCACAGAAACTACAAAAGAGATTATGGATTTCTTAAACAGCATTTTCAAAAGTCAATGGAGGTTTTAAAGCTACAAAAATACCTAAAAAAAATGACTTCTGGTACAAGCTTACCTCCGTCTGCTTTTGGCTTTTTATCAGACTGATCAGTTCTGATCTAATCTACAGCTTGGTTCACACACTCACAGAAAAGGCTTCTGGAATACTTGGGTTTAACTGCTTGACAAGAAGCATCAGCTACAGCAAAGTTTATCAGGAACACAATTAGCAATTCACACTGCACAAGTACTTAAAAAAATGGAAGTTTATTCATCTTTCAATGGCTCAAATAGCAAATAGAAGGACAGGACAAGGCATCAGCCAAGACAAGTTTCATGTGTCTGGTGGCTTCATAACACCTCAGTTCCCAGTATACAGGTTCCAAAGCAAAGTCACAAAGTTAGTGGTTAGACTCCCTGGCTAAATAGACCCAAATGAGTACACAGTAAGATGAAGACTGGCTTATTTGCCAGTTAAATGAGCAACTTCAATTCTGCACTTGACAGCCTACTCAATGCACATACAAAATTCCTATTGATAAATATTTAACATGACAACTTCTACGACTTGAGTCCCTAAAATGTCTGTTAGCATGGAAGTTAAATATTCGTTACCTAGTTTGCTTGAGCACATTTTTCAACTGTCAGTTATAGACTTACACATGTATAAAAAGTGTAACAGTTTATGGAATTGGTCTAGCCTGTCTTACCCCAGAGGAGCCCAAAACCCTCAAACATTCTGGTATAGTTTTAGTTAAGATGCAGCATCCTAGCTATGTGCTAGTATTCTTGCTGTTCTGAAGCAACTGAGGCAGTAAGTTTTGTTTTGTTTGGGGATTTTGGATGCTCATGGCAAATGTTTCTGTATTGCAAAGCATGTTTGATTGTTTAATATCAACATTAACTAGAAAAAGTAGCTACGGTGTTCCCCATTTGAAAATCAACATAAACAAGACTAAACAGTACAAAACCTGCAAAGAGCTTCAGCATTAACACACCATGTTCCCACAGCAGAGTATCAGGAACACAAAAGAAATGTGAACCGATGACAGCAGAATTTGCCAGACAACATCTTAACTCAAAACACAGTAGCACTACTGAATCAGCTCCGCTCCACCCAGCTCCAGGGAGTTAAAACCCAAGGAACAGCTAGACAAAAAACTACTCACAAAAGGGAAGTTTCAAGGTATCAGCACATTAAGTTTGAAACAACCATTCCAGTCTTAGATGTGCCACAGGCTCATGACTTCAGTCTTGTATGCATTCTGAGCTTTTAGTTTTGAGATACCATATTGTTTACCAAGTTCCAGATGATGGAATATGCTCTGTGTTATTCACAATACCAGAGTATGGCACACACGGAAAGAACAGACACCGCTAGCAGGCAGCTAGTTAGCAGAATCATTCACAGAACTGCTCTCCGGAGAGATGAGTCTTGCACTGATGTGCAGGGACAGTGTCCATGCAACAGAGTTGAAAATACACCCTTGATTAAGCAACCTGCTATGCTTAGGTTTGGAAATTAAGGCATATTCAAATGTTTCAATGTGAAAGATTACATCACTCTTGTAGGTTAATCAGGTAATGCAGAACCACATTTAATGTTCCCCAACAGAACTGTTTGCATATCCATTATTCTTTTCTAATTTGCATCAGTCCATGGCAAAACAACCGCACACCGCTTCGGTAGGGATCGTGTTCACAACTGTCATTTTCAAGGTAACAAAAGACAAGATGAATTGACAATTACCAGTGATAAAAAAGTATGCTTTACAAGAACCCACAAAGTAATACTCCCCGCTCTGTTCACTATTAAATAAAGACTGCCAATGCAACACTACATTCAGAAGAAATGTGAGAAGGTAGGCAATTCTGAAATGGACTGAACTTTGCTTCTCTGGAAGCCACATCATTTTTTTTGTTTTTCAGTGAATTTGACTTTCAGTGCAGCTCCAATTCATGCTTTTAGTGGTACATTACAATTTCCAACATGTTAGAGAAATTTCAGTCACTTAAGCCTTCAATGGCATGCTTATAAATTATGTGTTTTATTAGTAGGGTCAGGGTAGGAAAGGAATTCAGGGTTTTGATTATAAAATGCAACATCTTTCTCTGATCCTCTTAGCTAGGCTTTTTCTTTTCTTCTTTCCATTCTTTTCTTTGCTGTCTTCCATTTTTCTGGCTCTAATTTCTCTCATTAAATCAAAAAACACCTGAAAAAAAAGTATAAATGCAAAACCAGTCACAAGACATAGGAGTTAATTGAAGCTATCACTGATTATATCCATTTCAGTTGTTTAGATTGAAGTCAATTACATGCCATTAGTTTAAGCAAACAAAGCAAAATCAATCAAACAAATTTTTCACTGGCTTTGAAGGCCAAGTTGATCTGATGCAATCCTGCTTCTTTCATGGCACCATTATATTCCCCATTTCCTGATACTTGCTTATGAATCCTGGCAGACCATTTTCTACAAGGATTGAACCAAGAGTCTCACCACCAGCCAAGATTTTTTTACCTGTATTATCTACATCCTACTGAGGAGACTCAGCGAAATCACTTTGTGTTTCAAGCTTTTCAGTGAGGAGCTGTAAAGTGTATTAATGCAGAAGTAGCCAGCATACACTGAACATTTCATGGCCAGTATGTCCTGTGATGCAAGTCTAAACACAAAGTGACTCAGGAAAGAAGAAAAAGCAGCACTTCCTTCAAACCAGAGTTATTAATCATACAAGTACATAAACAGTTTCTTAGGTCAGGTAATCCCAAAGTACATGTGAACTTAGTTTTCATCAAGTGGTTTAATGGCAAGCCAAAATGACAAACTTGGAGCTACACCAAAGACTACTCTTCAGTTAAAGCTTTATGACTGGACTACTTAAAGCTTCTTTATTCATTTGAAAAGAAGCTTTTTTTTTATATATGATAATATAAATAACTGATTTATGGTAATATAAGACTTCTTCCTCTCATGAGATATTGCCTAGATCTATGTCAGGGGATCTGATCAATATCCATGAAACACAGGCAGTGGTACAGGCTGAAAAGTGACAGAGCACTGGAACAGGTTGCCCAGGGAGGTTGTGGAGTCTCCTA
>JAVHNF010047605.1:28417-45960 GCA_034783455.1 Micropsitta finschii
CTTTCTTTTTACGCAAGAGGGAGCACGAGAACATGAAAATAGCTCCAAGACGTGTACACTTACAGACTACTACACTGCATTTTGAACTACTCCAACACTGTTTTGTCTCTGTACTTCTCCCTTAAAAGGAAAAACATATCCTGAAAGTCATGCTTGTTTAGTTTTACTATGTGCTATATTTACTATTCCAGTCATCAACTGACAACAGCTCAGACTATTCTTCTATAAGCACTTCAATACTTGAACAAGTCCAAACGAATTCCAACAGGTGAGTTTGTGCAAAAGCTATCTGAAAAAATTCAAATACACAATAGTAATGTGTGACTGTACTATTTGTTGTAAATTAACCTAAAGTCTTAAAGTAGATTGAGCAATGTGAACATTCATATTTTACCAGAAGTTGCAATTCAACAGTGTCCCAGCGTGACAAAAGCTGCCACTTCTTGTACTTTGTGCAACAGCTGACACACACTTGAAAAGCCAAAACAGTGATGCATTTTTCAAAGCCTTGATAACATCCTCCCAAAGCAGCCTAAGAGATTGAGTCAAAGAAAGAAACTGGAAATTAGAAAAACCAGACCCAACCAGTCAAAGCAGTATTCCAAGTCATCAATAATTGTCAGTGAAGAACATTCCAGTGAGATACTGAAGATAGTAAAACTATGCTAAGACCGACTTCAAATCTTAAAGATAAGCTTGTCATAAATACCCTACCACATTTTGTAATGGGAGGAGGCTCAGAGAGGTCAATTTGCTCTCAGGTTCTACACAATCCAATAAAGATATAATGCTGGCAAAATTCAGGCGTGGTGAATAGTAGTGTGAAAAGACAGAAATAAGTTACAAACGAAGCAAGTACAGCCTGATACTGAGCAAACAACACCCAATCCAGAGAGACTGCTTTAGAACAAGTGTTCTGCCAGTGAGAAGAAAAACCTTGACAGTGGTTTTAAACTACTACCACATACATCTACCTGTTTCAGTCTGCTTTCAAAAACAAAAAGGAACACAGATTCTGATTTTAACAGTAAAGCACCCAAGATGAAGTTACATGCAAAGTGGTTTTTTCTACCCTTAATTTATGTAGCCTGACATTTTCATAAGTAGTATTAATTCGGGTCATATCTAGTTTCTGATTTGTCCTGCTTTATAATGATGATGATAAAACTGACAAGACTGTGGCAAGAATCCTGTTGCATGAAGCCCCCAAAAAAGCATACTTTTTTCTTATGTGTACTGTGATTATGGTTGTTTTTCTTTATCTTCACAGTGTGAAACTGTTTGGGGGTCAGAAGATAAACACAGGCTTATCTTGCAGTAGAATCAATGCTGTGTCACCCTAGAGCAAAGAGGTTCACACAGAGCCAGGCAGGGTGTTGTCAGGAGCTGGATTATCCACTCAGGCAGGTCAGCATTTCACCACACCCACTGGTAATCCCCATCGCAGCAATGCAGCTGATGACATATATGAAAGTTTATGTTTGAGTAGTTCTTCGAGTAGTCCAACAAGCTGAAAGGGAAGTGAAAGCTTCATTGGCTCAACAAAGCACTGCCATGCCTTCACTCAGAAGGGCAAGAGAATTGTCTAACCACCACACTATGGATCCATCCTCACCTCCGCTGCAGATCAACTCCTAGGAAACTACATTTCCCAATATCCTTGAGCAGATAAGAGCGCAAACAAGTGAATTTCAGTGGCTGCTCAGCCAAAGGAAGCAGCTCGCAAAGCTGCTACAGCTGCTTATTGCCTGCTTGCAGGTAACTACCTCCCCCCAGTTCTGTGCTCCATTTGCTGGCAGCACTTCCAATTGGCGCCAGGACCATTTTTGTAAAGCCAGGTTAGGGAGCAATTAGATAAAAATTGCAGAAGTAGGAATTGTAATTCATGTTAGCATCAGCAATGGCATCCTGTCCAACAGTGTAGAAATCCAAGTCAAAGGAACTAAGAGTTGACAGCTGAATAACTTTTAAGATCATCCTTGGTGATTAAGATCACATAGCAACAGAGCTGTTGCCTGTCTTGAATGACTGGCTTCTACCTGTATCAGTGCTAACCTCTCCAGAGTTTCATACCTTACACAGAAAGGTGCAAGGAACTCGGTGTTATCTCTGAACCAGCCTGGATTTAATTACAACATTAAGCTTCACCCACCAGAGGAAGGCACTGGGAAGTGTTCTTGTTAGGAGACTTGGACACAGTAAGCATATAACTCCCACATAAAGTCTTGGAGCACAGAGTAGTTATCCAGATCCACAAGAGTAAGGAAGATGATCAGGTATCAGCACAAAAGAAAAAAAGGTTTTTATATCCAGTGATGATATTTTCAGGGAAGATATCTTGGCAAATACACGGCAAGGAGGAATTAAAAAGCAGGAATTCTTGATCTTTTTACACTATAGTCTTTATTTTGTCCTCCCATCTAGTTCTTCAGCCCAATAAAATGAGACCTAAAAATGTTTATTGGTGAAAAAAAACCTTAGGGTTTTTATCCTCTCACTCATCTTGTTCATCCAATCAATTTCATAAGACTTCTCTTGTCTATTTCTCAGGTGGCTTTTCCTTAGGGAGCATGCTTCTTTACGTATCAACGCAATAATCCCAACATTCATATACTAAAAAGGAGCAAAAAAAGTGGCCAGAGTAGCTGTGTACCAGCCCAAAAAGGGCAACAGCCATCCAGCTCAGATTGTCTCCCTTTCTTTACAGGGAGCACTGGTACAGATTTCTCCCTCTTTAGCCAGCAGCATGTATTTGGAAAAATTATGGGAATAATCATACCTAAGATACCTAAACCTCTGTCAAAATGTACCCAGGACTAGCCAACAGGCCAAGAATTAACAAAGAACAGAGCATGTGATCAGACTCATTTTCTTAGAGAATGTGACTAAAAGAGGTTCCAGAAGCCTGTTTTGATCCCCTGGAGCCCTGTAAATGCAATGTCAACAGCCAGGGAAGGAGAAGCATTACACCCAAGTCACATCATTACAGGCACAAATTCAGCTGGCATCTTCTGCAGCACTATACATAAAGCTGAATGCAGGCTTTGTGAAAATGCAGTTGTCCTTAGCAGGAGGACTTTGATTTGCTGCAGGCATTTGTTTGAAGGGGACTAGTTAAACATAGCTTTGTGTTTTAAGATAGTTGGTACAGTTAGTACAGTAGATGCTACATAATAAGTAGAGACAGTGGTGTCTTTCTTCAATTACAAAACTATTTCTTGTACTGTTATTTTTATGGCCTTCATAAAACTATTACATCAAAACTGAACTTCAGTTTGTTTCCTTTCCTTTAAAAGATTTGCACAACTGACACATTAACCTCATTACACGCTCACTTTTATGATGAGTAACTTTCTTCCCTGAAGACTGGTTTATATAATAAGCATCAATTACAACCAGTAGCTGATACACAGCAGCACCTGCTTTGACTCTTACCTAAATTACAATTTGATACATTTGAAGGGACAAGAATAATTCAACTATGTGAGCTACCTGTACAGTATTAGGAACTACAGCTAATATCCTTTGACCAGAATAATTCCAGAAAGGCAAAATATTGTGTCACTCACTCACTCTACAGCTAAAGAAAATTTAGTAATGGAGGGATCACTGATGCTGTTCTAAACAAGAAACTCCAACTTTTTTTTTTCTAATTGAAGAAACTAACACCTGCACTGCTCTCTACTCTACACTTGGTATTGTCTCTCACCTCCGGAAATACTAGCTGCAAGTTTTTATCTCATTCTGAAGTGAAAACTTATAGCAATTATTTGACAGTAACCCCAGCTTCTAAAACAAGTTTGAATATTCTCCAATGTTCTTAATTCCCACAAAGCAATTCACAGCTCTGTTGTCTTGCATGACCTACAAAAAAGTTCAGCTTTCAAGAAAAAACACAGGACCAAGAACATTACCAAGTGCCAACCCAGGAAGGTCCACCTGAATGTGAGGAAGAACTTCACTGTGAGGGTGACTAAGCACTGGAATAGGTTACCCAGAGAGGTTGGGGAGTCTCCTGCCTTTGAGATATTCAAAAGCCACCTGGACACAACCCTGAGCAATGTGCTTAAACTAGATGATCCCTGGTAGTCCCCTTCCCACCTCAACCATTCTGTGATTTCCTGTCCACAGGGACTATCAAGCAATATAATCTCATCTGTTATTATATATATAAAAAAAATATATCACAAGTTCATCCAGTTTCTTCATTCTTTATTGAGTCCACTATTTTCAGTTTGGTTAACAACAGCAAAACTGTACTTGAGAATGTATTGTTTAAAACTGACCAGCACAGCCTAGCACACTGGATGCAAAATATCTGGAAGACACCTCAGGAATGACTCAGATATTCCTGCAACAAAAGCATTCCTGGAAGTGGAGGGAGGCAACTCCAGGCAAGCAGAGTCTATCCCTCCCAACAGCTGCTTTTAATTATAATATTCAAACTAGATCAGCAGAAACACCCCATGACCCAGAAATAGATAGGATACATGAGGATATTGGACGGGATACATGATGCCAGCTGTTTTAACAACTGGAGAATAAGGAAGTTTTTTTAAGTTAGATTAGCATTTTTGTAATAAGTGTCATTCCGTGCCTTGAGTTTGACCTCTGTTTTTATTACAGTTTTAACGTGCAACATCTGTCAAGCTCTGCATGAAGTAACATCAGTATTTTATTAAGGTAGAACAAATATTTCAAATATTAAATAATCACCATAAATTTTAAGTGATAGCCTAAAGAAGAAATTGAACCGAAATATTAAAATCTATCTTAGAAACTACTAGCCTCATGAGACAATGAAACACCTAAACCTCAACCTCAGACCAAGTTAGAAACTCTCTCACAGGAAGTCCTTAGCTTTCTCCTGAAAAGAATCCTTTGACATAAACCTGTTTCACTGGGACTCCGGATTCATAGCTTCCCATGACTTTAACAAGCAGTTAAATCACATTCAAGGTTTCATAAGAACACTTCTTTCCAAAGCTTTCTGGTGCACACCATAAAATAAGGTGCTTGTCTCTCCCACACCCACAAAACAAATTTACTAAGGTGACTACACATCTACTAAGTAAAGGGTAGAAAACTGACTTAAGTCTCGCAGCAGCAGCAAATTTCCTCTGGCAAAACATCTACACTTCCCAGCTTCTTGAGACAGGTATCTCAAACTGGAACCATATCCAGGCATTGAAACCTGAAGAGACAACCACTGAACTCTTCTTCAAGTGACCAAGGCAGCATCCATTCTATAAATCACATGATGCTGCTATAAAGAACAGTGGTCCCCACATACCTGCACTGTCAAGACATCATCACAAGAACTGAAATCCCTCCAACAAGAAGTCACGAAACCACTAGCGAACAGTAAACAAGTTGACTTTACAGAAGTCTCTCCAAGGCTCCAGAGGGCCCTAGTGCCAGCTCCTGGGCACAGCGATGAACAACACAGCAGCTTCTGAAGTGAGAGTAGATAATGTATTCCATATGTTTTAAGTCATAATTTCAGCACTTTGTTACCAAAAAAGCCTCTGGCATCCTGCAAGAAGACTTCTGGGGAAGCACTTCCATAAAGAAATTTCTTGAAACCCATATGGGAGCAACCAAGAAAACCTTGACAAACTGAACAGCAGAAATAGTCTGGAACAAAATCAAGGTCTTAAGATTTTAAACCTTGCAGTGTACTGACTAAAAATGAAGCAGCTACATCACTGTCTACAAAAAGAGCTGACAAAACACAAATCCCACCTGTGTGTGCCTGCAAGGCTGATAAAAACTGAACCAGATACAGCCTGACTGATACTCCCATAGCCTTCCTTCTAATAGCAATGGTGCTTGCAATAACCAGGTGGCAAAGCAGTTCAGAAGTTACTCTATACAAAAAATAACCTATACTGGTTTTGGACAGATACCTTGATAGCTAAACAAGCTTGCTAGCACAAGAGACAGATCAGAAAAACACAAAGCTGAGGAAATCTGCAAAGTTGAACTTTAGCACCTCCAGCCTATAAACTTGGTGGAAAAACAATGCAAGTAAGGTTTCTCAACCATAATATAGCACCTCTTGAAGATTCTTCACTTTTTCTAAGTTATGCAATGGTTATTGCAGGACATTTGGAAGAATTCTAGATACTTGCAATGGTTTATCTGGACTGATCCCAAGATCAGCAGGAAAAGTGGCAAACTCAAGCACAGCATCTCAGTTAACACCAGCAACAAGCTTGTTCGAACAGTTCAACTGACTAAAGTTACACTGTGAAGTAATTATGGTAATACACACGTTTACGTGAGAATCTAGAACACTTTCTGCTTCCTTAGGGTCACTATGTGGCTGGCACCCTATCTCAGTCTGTTCTAATCACTGGGGGAACTTGGATTTCTGAGGCTGATGGTGTTGGAATGTTGCCTTAACATAAAATGGAAGAGTCATGTCTTAGATTAAACTTCTAAATACAGAGGTCTTTAATCTACCATATTAACAGGAGGTATTAATTTTGTATCAATTTAACATTATACAACATGAGGAGAGAATTCACAGCAATGGCAGTCATGGTAAAAAGAATAAACAATTATATGTCACCATCAAAGTTATGCAGGCAAGACAAACAGGTGCTATGGTTTTACAGCACCTTTTCTAGCATAAGCGAAACTAAGAAGGAACAAAAGGGTAAAACAGAAGATGGGGACATCTGCAAAAGAGGCTCCCATACCAAATACCCATAATCATGTTCCCTGACAAAAGTCAGGAATGTTGCGTTCATGGGAGATGCTACATAAAGCAGATGCTACTATGGAATTTTACTCAGCATTTGATATAGAACAGACTCCTTTCTTCCCCTTTCATAAAATATAAAAGGCAATGCATAGCCTACGAAGATGACTTTTAGTAACACAGGATCAACAACTCTGGGTCTTAAGTTAGCGCTCTTCAACTAAGGACTGAGGGGGAAGGGCTTCAAGAAAACATCTAAGCTAGTGCCACCTAAGACATACAAGCTACAGCCATTTTCACCCTGCGTGTCAAGTTCAAGAAAGCACATTTGGAAGTTAACTTATCAGTGAAAAGTCAGGCATCACTCGCACCTCCACAGAGCTGCTGCTTACAGCTATTCAGTAAAGCAATAAAAATGGAGTTCCCTAGAAGGCACTATGCCAGAGCTTGCGGCACGAGCTCAGTAGTTCACTTGTGATAGTTGTTCCAGAGGTCTGCATTCAAAAAGTTGCTTACGGCATATTCAGTGTCATAAACCCATTTTTTGTCAACCATACTTCAAAAGAAATCTCATCCACATCACTATGTGCTTTTTGCCCCTGTACAATTAAACCTCAACATTCACTAAAGCAATCTAAGGAAGATTTAAATGCAAGCATTTTGCATCAGCCTAAGTAAATTATTTAAAGTCTGAAGAAGGCTTCCAAAAGACACACTTGAAAAATGCAGGCATGCCAGAACAAGTCCATTCATCAGGTTTCCCTCTAACACAAGTATCTTATTAGTTGTTCACAATCCTATACTCTTCCTTTAGTTAGAAGTTCAGAATGTCAGATATGTATTTTCTAGAAAAAGCAAATATCCATATGGTCATTTTTACAGCCCGGAAGGATGACCTAAGATCCACACTTACTAAACCCAAAACTCCACCCAAATAGTTTCACTGCTTTATAGACAGGAAAGTTATCTTCTGACAGAGAAATCTAGAAACACATGGTATTTGCAAAGCAAAAACAAGTTCAGGGCGGCAGGCTGGACTCAGCTGTCTTGTGGAATCTATTGAAGAGATGCTACCCACATCCCTTCTGTAAGTTAGGATTCTGGCTGGTAGAAGCAGCCTTGTTGCGTTGCAGGCATCTTACTTCACAGGGAGACAAGTTCTGATAGTGACAGTTTACGGAGTTTATCCTGCTCAAAACAACTCATTTTGCATTATTAGCCAGTCATATAGTATTACAGTGAAAACACACATGAACACCCTTAAATTCTCCCAAGGTATTAGCCCAGACAGAATGAACACAAAAGCCTTGAGTAATGCTCCTATGAAATTCCTGACATAGAAAAAGTTTAAGCTTCAAATAAAGCATTTCTGAGGCAGGATCACCTTCTTCTGTGCGGTCAGTGCCCAGCTGGCTGAAGGTTCAACAAAAGCAGAGCAGAAATACCAAAACACACTATCCTTCACATTTTATTAAGTGGCTCCTGGCAATGAAGGATTCAGGGAACAAGTGCTCCGGCAGGTGCAGGCATGTCTGTATCACAGTCCACAGCACAAATGGTGCAAAGACCCAGCACTGGACATCAGCATCAAGAAGCAGGTACCACTAAATTCTCCATTTCTTCTTCACAAACACAGGCAAGCGTTCTCTCTCCCCATAGGCAATTGCCTCAAGGCACCAGCCAAAAGGAACCTCAGAAAATAGAAGCATGTTGGATTTTGCATTTCAAAAAAATTCCTTTTTATTCCTCTAAAGAATCATCCAGCTGTAGCAAATAAATTTCATTAGTGAAATCTGACTTGGCAAAGTAAGTTACTTCATTCATTTTATGACTTTGCCATCTGTTTTATCACCCAATTACAAAAGCGTAAGTACTCTTTTGTAGTATTATTGCAAGAGCATTACTTTTGTAGCCATATTTTGTTGTGGTAACTTGTCCTCTTGTTTACATTCGATGCAGTGCAAAATCCTAGTAACTTTTTCTGTTTTATTCAGGGGAAGAGGATTTCATATGCATGACTCACTGAATGAGACTGGTTTGCAAATACACAAAGGCTTGTAATTAACCTTTTGAGTCGGTGATTCAAGGACACAAGCTGTTATAGACCTGATGTTGCATGGTAATACAGCATTCATGAAGTTGAAACACTGGTTAGTCTGTTTCCTCCCCATTTTTAGATGCTGTTTATTCTAAAACTGTTGGAGCTATGATTTGAAAAATTGGTAGAGTCAACCTAGTTTTACCTAAAAGACCCATCTGGGCAATTAATTGTCTTTCAGTTCAGTATATGCTCGCCAATCATATGGTAGATCATATGCCAACCATGATAGAGTTTCATGCGCATTTTACATATTATAGGCATAAAACATGCAGTAGCTAGAAACAGATGGCATTCAGTTAGTGAGCTTCATATGAAATTATTACTATTCAGGTCAATTTATCAATTTCCACATTTAGTGCCAGTGGTGGTTTTGATCTTGCCCTGCTTAAACTACAGATCAGACTTTTCTTGCAGTACCAGAGAAGACATTTCCAAATTAAATACTTTCAAATTATAAAGTAGAAACTTATAAAACCTGCTTTTTGTTTCTATTTGAATTATTACAGCTGTTATCAAGCACACGGTAATCCAGAACACTGCAGAGGTGCGAAATGATTTACAAGAAGGCAATTGTGTGAACTCTTCTAGCAGAACAAGCTATCTAAAAAATGGTTTTTATGCCGCAATGTGTGAAAAATCATGGATCAATTTCCGAACACAGAAACAAGCATACTGTTCATTTTAGGCTATCTGGGTAACCAAGTGAAGTAGCTGTCAAACTTCCGATAAACAACTTAAAAGTTAGTTTTGTAATTCTTGTTACTGGAAAAGGCACTGGTAAGGACAGTATGCTATTGCACATCACTAAATTGATCTCAAGCGTGTTTCTCTTCCTATGGCCAGAAGCAAAAGCAAAAGCTAAAAGCATTCTAATGGTATTTACAGAGCAAATCTGGTTTATTTTAAAGGTTATTCTCCCAGGGAAGAAGTACTATAAAAATCCACAGTGAAATTTGATATCTTTCTCAACATTTAATTGATTTAATTCTACACATGCCACAACGCTAAACACTACCAAATGTGAGCTGTATTCCTTTCCGTACACATAACCTTTTAAATTCCAGTACGAAGTATGTGACCTAATACCTTTCCCATGTTGCATGGTGTGACATAGGATTTCCTCTGTCCTACAAAAACTTCACTACTGCTGACTTACGAAAACATTTTATTTCCAGCCAGTCACTTACATGCTTTCAATTCATCTGCTGTACTTCTAATAGCATCAGTTATCCACAGAGTCAGAAGCTAATTCTACAGTTTTTTTTCACTTGAGGGATTTATTCGTTTTACCTTAACACACACAACCCAAGTCCTGCATAACGCCTGGAAAAGTTAAGTGTTGTTAAAACCCGTTCCTGTTGTTCACAGACAATGGTCTGCATGAAAGACCTTAGTCTGTTGAGAAACAGAAATCATGTTCCTGAAAAATTTCTCCTTCAAACTACTGACAATCCAACAACAGCTATGCCATCCTGACTAGGCTAGTTATGAACATTTCAGTATCTTATCATACTGTATATCACAACAGTTTATTAATTTTGGATTTTTTAAATCCTAGCATTTGGCTACAAGATTGTTTCCGCTTCAGTTTCTCTTCCCAGTATTATTTTTTACCCCGTGTCTTTAAGTCTTACCTCCCAAGGCTGCAGTAAAACCTATTAGAATGATTACAGTATAAAACCTTGCTCCTCAAGGAATAGATGGTTTTCTTGAAATTTTCCAAATGACACTTAAAATCACTAGAACTAACTTGCTTTTGCAATGCTTTTCAAAATACTCCAGCCTGATGAATCTCATTTCAGTTACACTTGTTATACACATGGTCTCAGTTTTAACTCACACATCTTTCAGAGAAGAGTGTTTTTGTTATATTGTTTCATTCCTCTATCCACTTTGACTGCAAGAGCTATAAAGCTCAATCTTTGCAAGACAGAAAATATGACAGATACAAGTTAACTATTATTTCATTTTAAGAAAAAGACGCTCTTCTAGTAGAAAAGTTGAACATGTGCCAGACCAAGTTACCTAAAAAGATTAACTTTCCCGATGAGATCCAAGACAAGACAAGAAGAAGAGATAAGACAGTGAAGAAGTTTCTCAAAATAAAAATCAGAACATTCTAAGATTTTTGAATGAATCCAAACCCAAACATTTCACTCTTTGGTTCTTGGGCAGAGACAAGTTGAGAAATTCCAGCAGCTGTACTATAGAATCTTTATTTTATGTGTAATTGTAACAGTGAACCCATCAGAAAAACCAATAACAACATGCCCCAAGTTAGTGACAGGAGCCAGTTGCAGTGGAGTATGAATAAAGGTTCTCCTAAAATATTTCGTGGATCAGCTACTGGCCTCTTGAAGAACACTGTCTATTTCCAAATGATAGCCTCCCTAGCTCTGAGCACAGGAAATGCTAGTTGGCAATGGGATTCCTTAACAAAGCACAAAAAAGCTAAAGATGTGCAATGTATATTGGTCAAAAGTACTTTCCCCTCACAGCAGTACCATAAGGGTAAAAAGTTGAGATCATGACTTAAGATCCAAGTTGTTATTGAAACAAGATGTAAGAAGGAGGACTGAGACACAGCTTGAATTGAGATTTAGAATTTAACTAAGTCCAAAAGGCAGCAACAGCTCCTGCTTGACTCTTACACAACACTGAAACAAGTTCCTTTCAGAAAGAATGCTGCCCCTGGAAAACCCACTTGATTACCTTGACCCTTTCTAATATTTCTAGAACAAAGGCACCCACTGTTTTCTTAACTAACTGTTCTAAAAACAGTCCTTTAAGTTACACTATACACTAAAACAAAACAAGACTGATGCAAACCAAATTAATAGTTCAGAATAGCAGCTTTCTTATTGTTTGGTTGGTTTTTTTTTAATCACAGCCTTTCAATTTTCCATTATTGTTGCTAGCACAGTCTTCATTAAACAAGGATAAACAATCAAGTACTAGCATTTTGCACATCTCAGGTTAGTGGGTATCTTCCCACCAGGGTACTCTAACATGTTGCAGACTGTCCTGAATTTTATTATTAAAGTTACATGTAACCATCTCTTCTTCCTTGCAACACTAACCATTTACTAACATTGTAGAGGATGAACTTGCTCATCAGAAAACAGTTTCTGGTATTTAGCTCTTTAAGTTATGAATTACAATAATGGACTGCACAGAGAAGGAGTTTAGAGTGAAGTGTTTTCCTTCTATGTTAAGTTTTCTTGGTTTATTATATACTTTACTTCCAGTACATATGAATGAACAGACATCTCAAAGCCATCATGCCCGATGATCAGCAGGCGAAAAATACACAACCTGGAGCACGAAGGAAAGATGCTGTAACAAATCGTACCCATACAGACCACTGCTGAGTCACTGACTTCACAGTGTGAACTGTATCAATGTAAAACAAATTTCATAGTCATTTTCAGATCAGTGACAGCTTCAAAAAAGTCAATGTATAAAAAGATAATTCAAATTGCAACAAGGTGTGCTGAGCTATAAGTCATTAAAACAGTGCAATGAACTCTTAATTTGGATATTGTTCAATATAAATTTTGACCTTACAGAAACCAGTTGTTAAGAATGTGTGATTTGAAGTGTTATTATGTTAAAATACGGGAGTTCTGAGGATCAGAATGAAGCTTTATTCTCATATTATACCACAAAGGTGGAATTAATTTAGGTGGTTAAGTGTGTAAAAATTTCATAATTTAGTGGTGTCATACCAAAATAGCTCTTCCACACAATAACCACTTTAACTCAGTACCTGATTTTGCTTACTTTGATCTCCACAGGTAACAGTGAGAGATGGTTAAGAATGAGCTTCTACCAGCTTTGCTTTGAGTAGGGCCACTGTGTCCATCTACCGTAACTCTATTTTTCATTACATCTCCTCTCTTTGTGTTCTCTCTCCTCTCCTACACACCTCTCTGTCTCTGTTTTTCTCCCCTCTATGCACAGCCTGGGTACTTCAGTCTTATCAAACCATGGCGTGACCTCACCCATCAAAGGTGGGGTTTGTGACTGACAGGGCATTCCTGCAGAGGGTCACATTAACATTGTTTTCCTGTCTGTATAATTGCTTTTATTTTGAAGTCTGAAATAAAATCCCATTGGGAAAAATGTTGCTGGAATTTTCTACTTCTATTCTAAAAGCCCTTTCAGGAAACAGCACAGCTATATCAACAAGACTACACTGTTCAAATGACAGATCATCTCTACCCCGAACTGTCTTATGGGCTTGAATGGGTGTCCTAGCAAAGAGAAGGACCTGTCTGGAAAACTTCCATGTTTACTGCGCTCTGTTTAATGTTGACGGAAACATTTCTGCCTGTTTATATGTGGGTGTTACACAAGCATTCTCAGACTGCTGGAGACAAGGATCGGAGTTACAGATCAAGTCTAACAGTAGCACAGAAGGGTATTAAGTTAGCAGTGCGGAGAGTAAAATGAAGCAGGTACCAAGGCCTGAATACATGGCTGATCCCTGCTACCTACCTACCACGCGCAGATGCCAAGCTTCTTTGCAAAACCCCATTTTCAATAATTTGCAGGAAGACTTGTTTGGTCATACAATGTATTTACGTGCCATTTTTAAATGAAACCTTGTGGGCCACTGCACCAGACACTCCCACACTCTTGCAGCAAATGATGTAAACTTACTGTTACAAACAATACATTAAATGAACTGTACTGGTAGGAACTCGATGTATACTGTAATTGCTTGAACTAAGGAGCCAGTATCACAAAATAAGCACCATCAATTTCACTAAAGTAATGACTGCAGAGTTACTATGCAACCAGCTCTCTTTATATGTCTTGTTTGTGCTACCTTCTTTGCATTCTTGGCTCCTCTCCCTATTAGCATTATAAACTGATTACAGCATAGCTCATTTTGAATTCTCTACTGTAACTATTTTTCATTAAAAACATGTTCTCTTATGTCTCTTACACACCTCTCTCTCTCTCCATTTTTCTCCCTCTGTGCACAGCCTGGACACTTCAGTGTTATCAATCTATTGCCCTGAAGGTGCTGGGATTTTGAAAGATACAAAACTAAGCTGAAACAAAACACCAGTAGTAAAGACTAAGCCACCCTCTAGGCAAAGGGAATTTGGTTCTAAAGCAGTGTTTACTTAGCCTGTAATACATTTCTTTCCAACTTGCTCTCACCCCTAAACCCAGTGCTGTTTTATCTGTAGGGATTTCAGAATTGGTTTTGCTGCTGTGTAGAGCTCCTAAGATTCAGAGTATAAGCCTAACCTGATGGCTGCACATCTCCCAAACAGATCTGACAAGCAGCTGTACCCACTGACAAATCCTTGGTTGGTAGGTGCTCACTGACTCACAATAGTTAGGAAAACATAACAAGAAACAAAACTGGCTTTAATACCTCCCTGGTCTGTTTGCAAGACACATTTGCTATAGTTAAAGTGACGCTTAAGTTCTTCACATCCAAAAGGACTATAAATAATTTCAAATTCTGCAGATAGTAAGAGTTACAATAACATTTTAGAACTACCCTGAGAGCTGATTTAAGTACTGCAACAGACTAATAACATATAACCATTGCTTCCCTACTTAGTAATTTCTAAAATATAGAACATTCTGCAGAATGTTCAGTGGCTGTACTGTAATTCTACCAACTGTTCTATTTTCTCGGTTCCTCACATGAATTCTTCATAAGGGAAGAAGAAGACTTAAAACAGTTGTCCCGTAATTGTGTGTGTGATGTGGGCTGGCTATTACATGTTCACAAGAATGTTGTCACTAGCCTATTAAACTACCTTGTTCACTTAAAACAGGTTTCAATTTAGATGCAAAGTAACTTCAGTAGCTTGGAGCCATTAGAAATTTACTGGAAAGCTGGCTTTAAGCATTCTCAAGGGGATGAAGAGCTCCCTGTCCAGAGCACATGACATCAGCGACTTATTCCCAGGGCCACTGCATCCTATAGCACTTGCTAAGGGAGCAAAACAAACAAATCTAATCACAAAATTAAAAGATGTCTATCATATAACTATTTATTCTTCAGTTGTGAAACTGCAGGGAAAACAATGCTGTTGTCAGCGAGCCAAAACGCAGTTGCCAAAACGCAGTTGCCAAAACAACTTTTTACGTAACAAGCCTCTGTGCCCACATTACTCTTTGATACCTAAGACTGCCATACATCAGTTCCTAACACAGCAACATCCTTTACCTCAGCAATGATTTCCTTCCAAGCCAGACACACCTGAAATTTAACAGGAGTAAAAGGTCATAGTAGACAGAACACCCCTCTTGCAGGGTGATCTCTTACAACAGGTATATGCAGGGATGCCAGTGCATGCCTTAAGTGAGGCTAAGAACACAACTGTCCTTATGCAAGTCAGTCAGAACACAGAAGACACACAGACCACTGCAAGGTCTCCAACACCATTTAACAGTCATGTGCTCCTCTGTGGCTGCTTTTAGCCAGCACTGCTTTACCCTCAGGCACATTCCTCCCTGCCCCTCAGCCCCCCTCAGACAGCTTACTATTTCTGTGGATTATGTATATATATATATATATATATATCAATACATGCCCATAGGTATCTTTTGAAAGATACAAGAGTTTACAACAAACGCACAGCTAGATGTTGTTCTAGTTTTCTCTTTCATGGCTAAAGATCCTCTCCTTAAGGTCTAAACAGAAACAACAAAGACAACATTATTTCAACATTGCCAGAGTATGTGCAACTCGAAAAACTCCACATTAAAACTGTTACATTTTCTCCCTTCTTCAAACTCAGAAGAACACGTCAAAGCAAAGACCAAGCTCAAAGAATGTGCAATAACAAAGGAGTAAGTTCACTCTTTAGTATCACAGCTTATTTAAAGCCACAGCTGGCCTCTCATGCCAAAAAAAAAGAGCATTTTTTGATCTTTCTGTGCAACAGTATGTCAGATTTGTACAGAAAAATAATAAAAAAGGGAAACCCATCACCAGCACTGACAATTCCTACAACTTCTGCCATTTGGAGGCTTCCATAAACATTTGACAAGCTGTATAACACACACTGACTGAAGGGTTTCAACATCAGAGATTTACACATCACACAGTTGTTCTTCATTCCATTAAGAATTCTCATGATTTCCCAGGATTTAAATATTGAGGTGCATGCTATTAGATGAAAAAGTCAGCTGAAAAGAAGAGGATTTTCCAGTTATAAAAAACAATCACTTAATTGTCCTGATAACTGACAGAATAGACAACATTTTCTCTCAGTCCATCCAGCTCCTCTCTTTCCAGACTTTGATTGAAAAAGATGAAGAATGACTGACAGCTTTCTGTGCAGATCTCTCCATTACCCATCACCAGACATCGAAATGCCAGCAGAGGCATGGATCACTTCAACTCATACAAGTGTAAAGGTTTGTACCACAGAATTCAAAGTCTCTTTCCAATGAGAACCGGAAACATGAAGTTGAAACAAAACATTAGGGTCATTTTGAGTTTGAAAATGAACATGTTGGCAGTCTTTCTGCCAGGACAGCTCAGGGATGCTATAAATCAGACAGACAGATCATGCTTAAGAATCCCTCTCCAGGTGACTCTTGGGATACGTATGGCCCACTTAACATCATTTTTAAACAGACTCAATTAAGGGGAAGGAGCTGAAGTTATCAGCTTCCATTTAAAAGAAACCCCAAAGCAAACACCAGATTATTTACCTAACCCAATATGTGAGCACTGAAAAGCACCTTTTATTGGGGGAACTTAATAGGCGTACTTTGTACTTGTTCCTTTTGTTGTAGGCTAGGTCAAGCCATCGTTACCAGCAACGCCTTTCAGGGTGCACCACCGCAGCCAAGAGCAGCAATTCAGCCTCACACAAGCACTGCTCTTGCTCATCCCGAAGCTGCACCACGCACACAAGCACACCGCGGCTCCGGCACACGGGCCCGGTCGGGGTGCAGAGCCCCGGCCCTTTTGTCCGGGCACCGGCGCCGCCGCGCTCCGCCCCCCCCCCCCAAGTGCGGGCGCTGGCCGCGGTCACCTCGCTCCCCGAGGACAGGGACGTCGCACCTGCCCCATACTCCCGCGGCCACGGAAGGCGGCCGGACCTCGCCGCAACCCCTGGGACTCCCTCGCCCGCACCCCTCAGCGCCTCGGCAAGCACCGGCAGGCTTTGGGCGGGACGCCCCCAAGGTCGACGCCCGTAACCTTCAGAGAGCAGACGGGTGGCGGCTGCCGGGCCCCCGCGGGAGGCTGCGGCCCGCGCCCGCCTCTCCCTACACCCCGGGGCGGGGCCGCCGGGCACAAACCGCCCGGCCAGGGGCAGCGAGACGGCAGCTGCGCCTCAGCGCCGACCCTCGGGGCTGAGGACAGCGGCGAGCGCGATGGGGACGCCGGCCTTCCCGACAGCTCCCGCCGCCCAGGAGCGCTTCCCCTGCGTTGGGCGGGCCGGGGTCGCCGCGCTCTCGCCGCCCCATTCCCCGGTGGAGAGGGGCCAGGAGGCTCCCCGCTGTGCGGCCTGCCCACGTTCCCCCTTCAGCCCGGACACCGCCCGCAACCCACCTGCAGCGGGCCGGCGGCGGGCCGCTCTCCGGTGCCCGCTGGAGCAGCGACTGTGGCGGGCGGGGCCGGGCGGGGCGGCGCGGCCGAGGGGAGCACAGCACCACCTTTCCTTCCTGCCTCCTCAGATGTGGCAGTCAACTTCAAACACACATGTTCTGCTCACTGTTCTGCTGTACACCTAATAGACT
>JAVHNF010047616.1:7885-21802 GCA_034783455.1 Micropsitta finschii
CAGAATCACAGCCTGCTTTTGGTTGGAAAGGACCTTAAAGCTCAACCAGCTCCAAACCCCTGCCAAGGGCAGGAACACCTTCCACTAGAGCAGCTTGCTCCAAGCTTTGTCCAACCTGGCCTTGAACACTAAACCCTAATGTACTTTTTTACTCACTAAACCTAGATGCAAACTCCATGAAGCTTCCAGGCTCAACCACATTGGAAATGGCCTTTAAACACTCTAAACCTTACCTGGATATGATCTATCCTCATCTTTCTGGTGCTGCCTGCTTATTTTCAGTGCTTTCCCTCAATCATGGCCCTGATGATGGAACCCTGGACCAACAGCTCTGTTTCTAATCAAACATCTGGCCCCCACCTCTTTCCTCTGGTCTGATTGCTCCATGTGCACTAAACCCATCTGCTGATCTTTCTGGACAGCTTGTACCTCCACTTGGGTTCAAAGTACCACTTTTGCTTTGTACTCTCGACTTTAGCCAAAGGCCATGCCTGTATCTTCTCTTCCTAGAAACCATAACTGGATTGGGTCGTTGAGCTCATACACCCCAAAGACATGCATGATCCATCATGTCCCCAGGTCACCCAGGATGAAAGCTGAATGTAAAAGCCCTCTCCGGGTTACTGCGAATAACTTAATTCAGTTCTCACTGCTCTTCCATGTCATTTACCACTAAGGATTGCTTCCTGGAAGTTCAGATTACCCATTTCTGAACATCCTCCACTCCCACACACAGCCCCATAAATGCACTCAACATATTTCCCAACTATCTTTCAACAGGTCACTCCAAAACCATGAAGTTATGGAAGTCCATCCAGTCTCCCACAATCCCCAACCTGTTTTCTTCTCATGTTCACATGAAACTCCCAGTAGACAGACAGCAAAAGACTGTTCCAGGAGCCCACCTCATCCTGCAGCAGTATTTCAAGGGCTAGGCTGGTTCAGCCTGGAGAAGAGAAGGCTCCTTAAGGGCAGACCTTAGAGCACCTCCAGTGCCTAAAGGGGCTGCAGGAAACCTGGAGAGGGGCTTGGGACAAGGGCCTGTAGGGAAAACAAATCAGTTTAGGAGTACGTTTTATACAGGTCAGTAGTAAAACCACCTGTTCCGGTGTAAACATTACATGGTGACATAGTGTTTGGGTTTGAACACATACAAAAATGTCCTGAATTTAAATCTGTTACATTCCTCTAGGTGAACTTTCAAGCACTTAGTAAGGCTTTGGCAATTTCTTGGTAACTGATTTATGTGATTTATGTAGTATTTGAAAAGCAGAACAATTTCTGTTAATTAGAGGTCATTCTGTTCATTACCACTGGTGTTTGAGCATTTGTATTGCACAGGAATAGACCTTAACCAATACAAACTTATGCCATATTTTAAAGGTATTCATATTCCAAAAGGAAGTTGCCAGGTGGTCTTGTAAAATCTCAGTGGTATAATTCAATGATTTACAGCCTTGAGCCTTAGGTGATCATTATCCTTCTATATGCTACTGCTGTGAGTAATGTGGAATACCCATAACATCACATTTACAAAAGGAACATGTATTCTTAACCATAGTATAAGTTTTTATTTTCCCCATGAATTTTCACAGATTTGTATAATTTTTCATACAGTTTAAGATTATTCTATATGCTGTATTTATTTTATTTTTTTCACTAAAATAGCATGGTTTGTGTCAGATATTGTTTACCCTTATAGAAAGCAAATGCTCTGAAGAAGAACGCAAGTTAAAGCAGAATGTAAAGGAATATTTGAAGGAGAAAATGGAAGAAAAAATGTAAGGAGCTGTCTAGACTTAAATCTGTTTAGGTTAAAATGCCATAATGAAATCCAAATGATCATTCATAACATCGGTTGTCCATGAAGATGATTTTCCCCTATAGTTGCTTTGCATTTCCCTAAGACACAGGAAACTACTTGAAATGTAGTAGGATGTGCATCCTGTAGGTGATGTGTTGTAGTTTTCTCTGACAACCTCCACAGACTTCCTTTTATGAGATCTCACACTTTTTCAGTCAAATTGCAGAGCAGTGAACAAAGCTCTCTCTGTTGGGAGATGCAATAGTATGTGCACCTTAGGATGAGCTGGTTTGTTTGGCGTAAGTAAGAAGTGGATATCCCCACTCCTTCCTGCTTCCTTTAGGGTTTGTGTTATTTTGGATTTTTCCTTTTGTTCTCCGTCTCCTGAGAACTAGACAGAGCTACTGTCTTCTTTGTGAGAGCTGTTAGCCTATTTTCTGTGATACAGATTGATGTGTTGATGCCCTTGAGTCAGCATTGATGGGCATGGCCAGTTTGAGCTAGGTTTCAAAGAATTTTTTTACTCTTCTGTTGAAAAAAAAGAGGAAGAACTCTGATCATCTGTAGCAACACAAGTTACTTACAGATTTCTTTCTGTTCTTACTGACACCTCTTTCAAGTGTTTCATTTCAGTATTGACATGATTATTTGGGGACTTTAACTGTCTTGTGTCTACATCTTGTTTCCCTTCTGACTGAAGAACTTCAGTGCCTTTTGGTATTGTCTGGGGTTTTTTCCTGATTTTGTAACTTGGTTACTGATTCAGAATCTCCTTGGGTTAAAAAACAGAATTCTCTCCTAACTAACTGCAGAAGTTGCTCTAGTTCGTTCCCACCTGTCAGTCTTCACTTACCAGAAATTTACTCGTTTCAGTAGCATACACCTGCTTTAAAATAGCTCTGTGTTAAGAAATCAATGAAATGGTCATGGAGTAGTACTGGTTCTTCTGACACAGCCCTTTCAACACCAGCTTCTCTTAGCACCAGTGAAGCCCAACCACCGCTTTATTGTATGTGAATACGGTCAGAATGCACTCTGGTATTTTGTCAAGAAAAGTGGTAAGTTTGACAGTTGAGTAATAGGTCAGGAACAAACTGAACCAGTCTGCGCTTGGAGGGTGTCAAGTGCCGCACACTTGTTTTGAGAGAACTATTTTAATCACACTTACTGAACTGAAGCAACTCAGAAGTTGGTGACTGAATGTTCCTGAGTTAGAAGTGAGGGTTTCAGCCCCAACCGCGTGTGGTGACCTTCTGGGTATGGTAGAAAGGAATAATGGAGAAAAGGCAAGAGGTTTTTTTCTCTTCCTCAGTCTCTAGGCTCGCATGGGACATCAAGCAAACTTCATTTTGTTCTTCACTGGAGTCAGAAAGAATCTTTTGTATGGGTATCGCACATGAAAAAACAGTAACTTTTAATATGCTTCAGTCATGATTCAGTGCTGTTCTCTGCAGCTCAAGAGGTTTTTGGTCAAAGATAGTGGGTACCCAGGACTATTTCTTGACCTTGGTTTGAGTGTAAGTGAATGTTGGGTCCTACCTGGGCAAGGAGGGGGGAAGCAGAGTAGTGAGAACTAGACCTAGTTCTCATCCTAGACCAGGATGGTGGCTCATGGAGAACAACAATACTAATACAAGTTCTTCTTTCTCTAAAGCCCTTAAAGCATCTTACCTTGTGAAAAAAACCAAATTTTGTCCATACAAGGCTTCAGATAACTGATCTTCAAAGAAAACCACAACAAAATACCACCATGCCAGCATATTATTTTGCCACACTTCTTTCCTCTGATTTGTCATCTTAGTGTTGGAATGAGAAGATGAAATTGTTATCTCAGGAAATCTATTATTTTCTGTTGAAAGAAGTTAATACATGCTTATTAGGTTTTCAAAACATTTAAAGTAGTGGTCTATTTCCTAGTTGATAGTGCTTTTGAAGTAGAATTCTAATAACAGCATTCTTTTTAAATGTCAAAACCAATTATCCATTTGAGTGGTAATAATATAAAAGATTTATGAAAGAACAAATTGTAAATTTGTACTTGTAGCTCTTCTGTGTTGCAGAAAGATGTTGTAATTTATAGGGAGTAATTATGAAGTATGCATTGAAGCATCATGGCATTGAGATCTTTGAGAATTAAAAACCTACTTGTTGGGAAGACCGAAGCAACTTAGATTTGGCTTGTAATTGGGTACTGGGTTGCAGATAAAGCACTTAGTCCTTTAAGGACTGAAGTTTACTTCAAAGAGCTAAACAGAAGTATTTTTTTTTTTTGACAAATCTTTATTTAGCAAAGATCACTGAGAGGCTGTAATTTCTGCTTCAATCTTTATCTGGTTCTGTACTGCATGTTGTTGTATATGGCTTTTAAACATAAATCCATTAACCAGAGAACTCTTCATTTATTTATACAGCTGGTGGTGGATTTTGCAGCTGCATGTGCAGAGCATGCTTCAGACAAGCTTGCAACCTCTGGCCCCTCTCACTTGATCAGTGAATTAAAGTGCATGTTACGTTTTTCAGGGGGAAGGGAGTTTTGTAGGAAAGAGAGTCTAGAAATCAGGTGAGAAATAGGAAGGGTAAAGGCCAGATTTCAGAGGGGTATCTTGAATCTCACCTTGTTCTTTCTTCTGCTTCTCACCCACATATTCTTTGTCCTGTTGGCTAAATAATGCAGAGTACTTTTCAGAAAAGCAGGAGGGGGGTGAGGTTTTATGGTCTGTTTGGTTTTATGAGCCTTAAATCACAGTTGGTTTTTTGGGTTTTTTTTTCCCAAATGATGACTAAGCCACTGAAGCTGCTTTACAGCACAGTCCTGAAAACAGGAGTAACTAAGGTTTGTTTCTCATCTGGAGACCACTGTGAATTTCTGGGTCTCTGTGGCTACAGGATAGCACAACTGTCTTGAAAGAGTGAGCCAACAGAGTGTGTATGTATCTGAATCTGCCTGCCCACAACCTGTAAGTTTTTACTGTTTCCCTTTGGCAACTTAAGACAACACTGCCGGTACTAATGTGAGATATACTTTTTTGGCAGACCTTGATGCCTTGCACGCCACTGTGCAATGTGTTTTGTGTAAAAGGAAACAAAACAGTCCTGTTTGCCTTCCTGTCTCCCACAGATGGGTTATCTATGTTAAAAAGCTTTCAGAGCAATACAGTTAGATGCCGATGCTTGATACAGTGATGTGCACAAACCTGCAGATCATACATGAGATGCAGCTGGAGCTCTTCTCATTTCTGAAGTTAGTTTCTGTATGTTTACTTTCACTTATTCACTTGAGAAATAAAAGATAGGGGCTGTTTTCTTCAAAAGCATTTGGGTTTGGCCATAAGTGTTCCATGAGAGTTTGTCTGTCAGTAGATTGTCACCATCTTGTCATAGCAGTATAATTTTCATTTCAGGAAACAGAAGAGGTCACTGACATGATAATTCAGGGCACAAGGCAGTAATGCTTCTGCCTTGTTTAAGGTGGAGGGAGCATTTAAGCTTTCCTGGTCTGTTTATCTCATGTTAAGGTCCACGAGTGCTTCATTTGGAGTTCCTTTCTTCCCTTCATTAATTGAAAGCCAACACTGGTAGCTGTATTCCTGCTTGTAGGACAAGACTGAGAGTCTAGACTGGTTTTCCCTCTGAGGGTAATTGGTAAAGACATTCAGCAAGCCTTTTAAAATCAGAGAAACCACATTGTATCTTTCAAAATTCACAGAGTAAATGTTACAGGGCCTGCTATTCATTCTTATTTAGTCAGTACATCTCAAGTGGTTTTGCTTAGACTTGGAAATCGTGGTTTGGAATACGAGTGCTGGGTGTCTGGAATACACTGCTGTGCAGCATCGCATCCTACAGACATTCACAGACTGTGCTGGAGGTATTAATTTTAAAACTGGTGCCTCTCATTACCTACAGACTCCTAGAGTCCTTTCTGAGAGGAGACCGTGCCACCAGAGGAGAATGTGACAGCGCAGGAGATGTCCTGTGCTCCCGTGGGATGTCACAAAATGTATAACCTGCTGCTTTACTTCTGGTTTCTTTGAAGCTCTCGTGCCTTCCTGGTGCTTGCTGCTAAAGATGCAATAACCATTTGTGGGGCACAAATGCTGCAGTGGTTACACACGAGACTCCTGAAAGGAGTCATGAAAATAGTGCATCTTCTTTCTTTTCTTCTTTTTCCCTCCCGTATTAATGGCTTTGTTGATTGGTGGCAGCACAATTCAATAAGCGGCTAAAACTTTCTTGACTAAATAAATCAGCAGCCCCTTTCTTTCAGTTCATGCACAGAGCAGGTTGCCAGCGTTTAGGTCTACACTTTTTTGACTTTGCCTTTCCTAAGAGCGAGCTCCCTGTACTTTCAGGGAAGGCTTTTGTCAGATGAGGTGTGCAGCTGAACTTGCATTTGAAGAACTTGCTGGACCATTGAGGTGAGGGCCAGCTTTCACTCTCACCAGTTGAAAGTCTCATTTGATTGGTCAGGTGCTTGGTCTTCGCTATTCCAGGCCATAACAGTCTCACTTGCCTTTTGTTTCTTCTGGGTTCTTGTTTTCTCTTCTGGTTTTTTAAATGAAATACTGCAAATTTCCTGACATTTCCCATATTCTTATGCAGACACTTCCCATTCATGGTATTTCCTTATTATTGTCTGAGGGTATTCATAGTATTGAGGGTAGGTCAAAGGAAACAGATCTCTGTGGCTGAAGGAGTTAGTCTGGGAGTTAATCTATGATAGATTACTCCAACACACAAACTCTAGCTTTTTTAATACTGTTTATATCTTTTTGAGCTCTCCAGAGGACTACTTCAAGCATGTCTCATTAAGAAAACAATATGATTTTCTTTTGAGTTAGCCTTTAGTGGTATACCATAACATAACGGAGGATGATCCATTTCAGTAAGTGCAAGAGGTTGCACAGAACGTGCAAATTCTCCTATTCCACAAGGCTGGGCCATAGAGATGATTCTCTCCATCATATGTGGTTTCCAGTTAAGCTGGTTGTTAAATTTCCCACATAACTATTTACACTCCAAGGCCCTAGTAATATGCCGGGATTGCAAGGGGTTACCTTTAATTTAATTTTGACTCAGGAAAGTTATTAGACTTGAATTTTTCTTCTCAGCCTTAACTGTGTGTTTGCCAAATGCCCATCTTGGTATTTAAACAGCCAACTATTCTCTAGAATGCACACTGAAGTGCTGAAGGTTTTCTTTACATACATACAGGGGCTCTGCCACCTTGCCCAGCCAAAATAGATATTTGAGGTAGAATGAGATTCCGAAGTAGTCTCCTTTCTTTTCCCTGAGGACATGATCTTGTAGGTGTGCTCAGACATATGGAAAATTGGCCATAAAGCACAAGATCTGCATGTCCTTTCATTCCAGTAACAATGTCGGTATCCTCTGCTGACAGAAGAGAGGACCAAGTCTTGGCCTTTTTCCATCTGCTGAGGTAATGGTTTAAAAACACCCCACAACTTAATTATCTAATTTTGAATTTCCACATCGATTTCTGCAGCATGTGGAATGAAGTGGCAGGTTTCCATCTCATTTTCAAGTCCCATCTTACTCTAAAATGCTAGTGACTGCTTTATGGGCTGGAAGGGGTAACGCTCAGACTAAGGACCATTTCAGGGTGGCTCCTTGCCCACTGTTCTGCCAAATATAGTGAAATCACTGTTCCCTCCTCCAGTGCAGGGATGATGAAAGCCAGATTAACTTCCTTAAAAATCCTGCTCCGTGTTTCTAGAGTAGCAATACCTTTCCTTTCATCTCTGTGGAGTGTCCACATCTCTGACACCTAAACTGCACCTGATGTGGTTTGGGTTTACTTTTACTTTTTCAAGGAAGATTTTGTCTGCAAAATATTTAAAGCTTGTTTTGTTTTGTTTTCCTACAGAAAATGTATTTCTTATTTTCTTGGCTAACTGGAAGATCAGTTTGACACTTATAGCTTATCTTTAATAATAGAAATTACTGCTTCTTTTCATCTTGCTAAATGCCATAGTAAAGAGTTGTATTAATAGTGAAGGTTTCTTTCATCACCTGACCAGTCAGAAAACTTTATTCTCATTTTGTCTCTGAATGCTTTACATATATATCTATCTTCATGTCTTTTTAATATCTTTCATTTATCTATGCCTTTCTTTATATCATTATGTATTTATTAGATAATGTGGGTCAATCCTATAGCTTTACATTGATACTTCCTTACACTTGTTTCCTAAATTTGATACAGGCAGAACTTATTTGTAGCTTCATGCTTTTAATTGTGTTTCTTCATATTTTGGTGGTTTAAAAGAGCTGGTGCTGGGTAAAATAGCTGTCTTTCAGAGGAGGGATTCTTGGAAGTTGCAGTGGGGTTGGATCCCAGGGTAGTATGGACTTATCTCAGTGTTTTGCTCATGTCCTTTCTACACTGATGCATATTGGGCCATTTTTACAAACTAACAAAACCAATGAATGTAGAATTTTGCATTTTCAGTTTTCATTAATAATTCTTACTTAATGAATTATGTGTTCCCAGCCTCCCATGTTAGATGGCTCTGTAGCCTCCAAGAAGCATCCCTTCATCACCTGACTACCTTTTCAAGACTCTTTGGAGCAGATATAGTGGCAGAGTGATCTCTCTCACAGAGACTAGAGTGTGGCATGGAAATAGTAATATCCCCAAAACTGGGAACCACACATGATATTTAGTAGTCACTGCTTCTTTAAAAGCTCAGCTTGCCTTTTAGATTGTTTGGGGTTTTTTCCCCCTTTGAAAATACAGGAAGCTGTGTCTGTTTACTCAACTGTACACACTGCCTTAATGAAATAATGCCTCCTGCTTTTTCTGGCAGAGGGGGTTGTTTTTCTGGAATCATGGATACATTTATGACAAACGTTTACATGTTGTTTGACTTGACTTGTAGAATAAACTTTCCTGAAAATGCTTCACCAAATACAGTATTCTTCAAAATCAAATAGTCTTTAAAACTAAGCAAACCAGAAATAGAAATAGTTAAGAGCCATGGTGTGCTGCCTTCAGCCACGTTACTACACTAACTCCAGGTGACTGACCAAATAACTCGAGCAATGTATTTGCTTCTATAATTGAACAGAGTTTTGCTTTTATATTGCAGTTAAACTGGGGTTTTTTTCCCAAATTTCCTAGAAGACACTTAAAATTATAGCAATGCCAAGACAAACCAAGGTTGTTAGCCCATTACTTTGTCACTAATAGTGGGCAATAATAGGTGCCTATAGGAGAATATAGGGATGGGGCTGATACAGATGCTGCCCCACATTGCTAGTACGTGGCCAAGGGTGGTGCCTTCTCATTTATTGGCCTTTTCTTACATGAATTTACCCAATTACTTTTGAACCTGTAACAATATTTACTGCCCCAGCATTTAGTGTTGAACTTTTCCAAAGCTTAACAGTGATGTGTTGTATAGTGTATGTTCTTCTGCAAGTGGCACTGTTTCTTCTACTGGTGTGTCTATTTCTCACAATCTATTGATCAGTTCAGTTCTGTTATTTTTACCACTTACAATTAAAAAAACCCCAAAACCTTTATGGTGCACTTCATTAGTCCCTGAGGCTGCAAAGCCTTATTTGATTTCATTCCAGATAGTACAGGAGCTCACTCTGCACCTTAGGTTGTTTAGTTGCCTTTCTCTTGTCCCTTTTCAAGTTCTGGCCTGTATGTTTGAGGAAAAGGGTAAAAACGTACCTGCTTTGAAGTGGTACTAATGACTGAATGCAGTCTCATGAAGTAATTCCTAATTTCTCTTCACTTGTGTTATTTTGATGTGGATTATTGGAGCTGTTTGTTTTTTTTCTCTTTTGACTCTAATGCTCTCAGTGCTGACATCAGAAGAGCAAAATTTTAAGGCTGTATCTGAACATGAATAAGAATCAACTTGGAGCCTAACACTGAATTCAGAGGCCCACCCTTCTTGCATTGTTTCACTGCTCTGGCACAGGATTTGTAACTCCTGACCCATAAGGGGGGCTTAACCCCTCCTCCTACTGCTTCCATTATGCAGGGGAACTGTATTTTCTGATGCCGTTTTTCCAGATGCTCAGAATGGTACTGTGAAAACGTTTGTGTTTTTCCTATAAAGAAAAGTGAAGAAAAAGTCAAGCCAATTAAATTATTACGGGATGACCATATTTAGAAAGCTTTTGTTTCATTTTTACCCGAAGGCTCATGTTTTCTTAAAGAGATCTGGTTCTGAAATCCTCTGTAGGCAATCTTTTTTTCCCCCCCCCTATCAAACTGGAGCAGAACACAGGGTGTTAATTAGGCCTATTAGAAAAGAGGCTTGCCCTGGGTTGATTCTGAAACAGAAAATCAAGAGGCAGCAGAGCGTGATGTATTTGGAACTGACACTATTGCCTGCAGCGTGGACCGCATTCATAGATCATATGCTTGCAAAGATGCAGTAAAGGGGGGGCTGAGGACAGCCCTGTATTTAAATATTTAGCGTAAGCATGTGTGGCCTTATTGGACAGAGAGTGCCTGACTCCTGCTTGGCAGTGTCGGTGGGCACAAAACTGCCGCTGAAGGTTTCAATTAAAAATACAAAATGAGTGTTTCCTTTGTGTGGCTTCTATGAACAGCAGTGTTTGTAGCTACTGAGAGTCTTTAGTATGATAATGAGGTGCTCAAGTCTTCATTTTAACTGTGGCTGTGAGGGTTAGGTTGTGAATAACATCCTGAAGGGTCAAAAATACCTTCTCAGTACTAAGCACATTTTGGAAATGGTATAAAATTGACTGAACTTTTTAAGGTCTTTTTTATGTTATCTAGAGGTAAAAAAGGTAAAGGAAAAATGTGGTGGCAGGTGTGTGTGGTACCGCAGCTGTGATCTTGACATAGGACTTAAAAGTGTTTACTAAGTAACATGGTAATGAGAATGTCTTATTTTACTTTTAGGTTCTTAAATTGATGAGACTCCGTGCCCTTTAAACTTTACTATGAAAGGAAAAAAAAAAGTGTTTTGAAATACAGAGGTATTTCCTTGGGGGTTTTGCAGGGGAGGTTTAGATACAGTGTAGTAAATTTTGAGCATTTGTGCATGATGTGAATAGAACAGTTTTGTAATAAGGCTGCTGTTCATAACTGTCAGAGGTTGTCTTTCACATTACTTAAAACAGCGGCAGGATTAGATGGCTGCTTCTGGATGAGTATTTAAGAAAACACAATCATTCGTCTTTCCAGGAAAATATAAAGTCTCATTGAAATAGGAAAAAAATGGATCCAAAATAAGAAATAAGCCTTGAAAGCATCTCTTGGGTCACTGGAAACTACCCAATGCAGTAAGGAGGCCTCTTGGAATGGAAGATGCGAACATAATTATGAAATCAGAATGCAATTTTGTCTGATTATAGAGATCAATTTGTTCATTGCAAGGTTAAACCTGGGGTGATTTTTTTTTTCTCTCTTATCTGTTAAATATAAGCTATGTTCATAGGCAGTCACAAGAATTTAATGGATTAAATTTGCATTTCCTGGTTGTAGACGTGCATTCTCTTCAGAATGCCTTATTCTTCTCAGTTATTTCCTTTTAATATCCATTTGTGACCATCACTGTCGGTTTTGCAGTGGCAAATCTGTTTGAGAAAGCAAACAGAGAAGGGATGCAGTTTGGAAAGAGTTTCCAGTAGGGTTGCTGCCAGCACACCCTACTTTCCTTCAGCAGAGGCAGAAAGTCAGTCCACATATATTGACAGAAAAGAAATTGCACAGAAGAACAAATAGTCAAAGTTTGTGGGCCTCTAAAATAACTGAAATTAAAGGAGTCCTTAAATGATGAGAGTCTAGTAAATGAGAAATGATGTACAGGAGAGAGATTGAGAGGGTATATATACTGTATTTCTCTTAGCACAGAAGCAAGCAGGGCATGCAGTGGGCAATGTGATGTATTTAAAGCTGGTAAAGTTGTTTGTTTCTTTTTCCTCAAGTGTCTGCTTTGCTTTATTTTACATCAAGTTAGTAAGCTCCTTTGGGTAGGAATTCCTAGTTTGGTCACAGTGAGAATCGCAGTGGGAATGCTTTCATATCAGAGCAAGTAAAGCAAGACTTTTCATGGTTTTCTCACAGATTATTCTTCTCTATTTGTTGCTTTTTTATCTGCTGTTAAGTGTGAAGATTTTTTGATATAATGGACATGCTGTATTAATAGTTTATTTTAACATAAACGTGCATATTCTCTGTGGTAGGTTTTAAATATCCTTTGCAATGGAAATAAGTTTTATAATCTTACTCACAGCCAGTTAAGTTGTACTGAGGATGTTAAATGAATTGCAAAAAAAAAATTTATTGCTGCTCAGTACTGTCTATTTAATGGGCCATTAGGCCTGGCTGTTCTTTGTTTGAATATTGTATAATATTAAAAGAAAGCAAAGGAGTATTAGACTCAGTTGGGCCATTACCTTCTTACAGATATATATCCAATTTAAGGTGATACCTTGATCCTGTGAAACTAGCTGCCCTTTTATGCTTTTTCATTACGCTAAGGTTGTAGTTGAATATTGATTGCCTTAGGTCTCTGTAAGCGACAGATCTATATTGGTGGTGAATGAACAGATGTGTGGAAAGCAATTGAAACGTTTTAAAATCACACACAGTCATTGAATGTTAACCCGTTGTTTCCCAGGAGTAAATAGGCTGTGTATAGAAGCTTCCAAACATGTGATGAGTGCCCTGATGCTTCATGACCTTTAGGCATGTGTGAAAGACTGCAGTTTTCAAAAGACAGGATGCTCCGAGGTTTCTGAAAGTCAAGCCTTCTCAGTAACTTCATTCAGGCTCCTCTTCCCTCCACTGCCCAAATCAGACTGCTTGTTATTAGCATATAAGGGAGATCTGGTTATATTAAATGTCTGTATTTTACCTATTTAGCACTCAGTGTCTTTCTGAATTGCAAATATTGTGGCAAGAAGTTAACAGAATTGTAGTGATGCCAGTAAAACTTGACCTTTAGTACCCAAAGGAATGGGAGGGAGGGATAATACCTTATCCCACTAAACCATGAAATGTTTTCCATCTGTTTGCCATCCCTTCTTATCTTAGAAAATGGCAGTGACATTGCTGAGATTTCTGTGTTTCATAAATGCAACAGAATAAATTTAGACCTGTGATACTTTCGTTATGTGAATTGTACGTGCCTGCTGCCTACTGTCCAGAAAGGCCACAATGAATTTCCTTGCTAATTAGCAAGGACAGTAAGACATTGGTCTGTTTTTTTGATATGTCTGCTCATCTTCTTAGAACTCTTAATTCCTGCAATTAATAAAACAATGGTGGCAGTAAAGATGATGCTGCTGTGATCCTTTAAATCGGCTGTCTGTGGTAGCACTGTGTTTCCAAGCACTTCCAGAGCACTGCTGTCATGTCTTGCTGCCCACCCCGTGGTGATGTTGCCCTGCTGCTCTCTTTTGCCTCCCATCCCCGCTCCCTCACCCTGGGCTGTCACAGCTGTCTCTTGGCCACCAGCAAGGAGCCATTTTACAGGTCCCTGGCTGCTCATGCTCCAGGTTCCACAGCAGTTTTTCACTTGTGCTCTGCTTCATGCTCTGCTGTTTGAACTGGTTAACTACTGGTATAGCCAGAAGGTGAAACCTCGATGTGTATTCGCTGAATGCAAGTTGGAAAGCACGTAGGAAGCTTGCAGGGGAAGTCAAGTGGGTCAGGCTGTGCCAAAGGTCCCAGGCACTGCTTTTAGAACTTCATTCAAAACCATAATGTTGTCGCCAAGCAGCCCTGTCCTGGTGACTGTGTTCAGAGCAGACAAGAAGCAGGATAAAAACTGAGTGCAGATCCCTGCTCTGAGTCTAGTAATAAAATAATCTTTACCTCTCTTTTGGTAGAAGTAAATGGCAAATGCTCAGGACACCTAGGAGAAGCTGAGATAGGCTCTTTTGGGCAGCAGTTGTGTTTGGGAGTCAACAAGGGTGTCCTGGGTTCAGCAGTAGCAGTCATTTTCTCTTCTTCTTGGTGGCTGGTGCAGTGCTGTGTTTTTGACTTTCGGCCTGGGAACAGCGCTGATAACACCAATGTTTATAGTTACTGGTCAGAATGTTTAGACTGACCAAGGACTTTCTGAGCCTCATGCTCTGCCAGGGAGGAGGGG
>JAVHNF010047617.1:0-13174 GCA_034783455.1 Micropsitta finschii
CATTCCCCAGTGCTTCATTCACTTTGACTTACAGCAGCCTTCCTCATTCTCAAAGAACAGAAAAAATAGTTACTCATTTATTAGGAAACTGTTAACAGGAATCTTTTGAGTTTATACAACTGAATGCACCCATTTATATGACTGTTCACAGCTACTAAGGGGTCATAAAGTACAGTCATCCTTTATGACAAAAACAGAAGAAAAAATGTGGTTAAACACATTTCCAGTGAATTGATCTGAGCTTACAGCTAAGCTATAAACCAGTTACAGATATCTAACCACATTTGGGTAAAAATTTCAAGCCCAGTAAACTTAAATACTACTGAAATCTGATCAGGGGATTAAAGTGAACCACAGACTGAATGGTTCACTGACATGACACTGCTGTAAAGTGTACTGCCATTTCCAAGACTAACAGCAATGCTCATTTTTAACTCATGCAAAATAAAGCCTGTGACCAGTTCAGACAATACACATCCAAGACATGGATCCAAGATTTCTCTGGACTTTGTCCAAGAAAAATACAACTTTTAGGAAATACAGACCAGGAAGGAGAGTTTGAAGATTTCAACTGCTTGCAGCAAAGAAGATTTAAATTAGGTGGACGCATTTCCCTGTGAAAACTGTATTATATGAAGTCTTTACAATGTAACAGCTAGTTTAGGAGATGGTCTAAACGTGCCTCACCTACCCCAGGGTTTGATCTTTAATGATTTTATGATTTACAGTCATGATAATTCTAGAAATCATCTGTAGACACTAAAAGCTCTTACAGAAAACTTTCAACACTTTTGTGTGCTTAGCTGGCAGTCTAAAATAAGCATTAGGCTGCAGACAGTAAATGTACCACCTCCCACTTTACATAAAAAACTTTTTCCAACAGCATGCAGCCCGTTTGGTATGCTATTCTCCTTTACTACTAAGTTATATTCCTTATATAATATTTAAAAAAATATATGTCCTATGATAAAACCTCTTGAAAACTTCTGCAAATATTGTCTGGGGCAGTAAAGAAGCCGAAGCCAGTGGTATCCAACAAGATAAGAAGCACTGAGCACAAAATGAACCACAGGAAATTTCACAGAAACACTGGGGTGGGGGGAAGCAAACAACAACAAAATCCCACAACACTTTCTTTATTGTGAAGGTGGTGAAACAGTAAAACAGGTTGCCCAGAGACACTGTGAAATCTCCATCCTCAACGATGGAAAACCTGACCGGTGAGGGCCCTGGGCAGCTTGCTCTACCTGACCTTGCCTTGAGCATGGAAGTCAACTAGATGGTCTCCAGAGGTTCCTTACAACCTCAATTATTCTATGATAAATTTTCCTCAAATCTTATTAAAAAAACATTGATTATATTATTTATAAAGCCTATTTATTTAGTAGAGACAAGAGTGAACAAGGAGTCTTACCTATAATGTTAATTTTTCCTGTTTTAGCAAAGAAATAATGGCTTTAAACATATCATCATCTACCTGTTGGCCATGGCACTAAAACATTGTCACTAATAGAATCAGCAGCCTGAAACCAAGCCCCACTACTGTTAATTTGAGCTGCCAGTGAACTTCACACAAACACTGAAATGCTGAACAAGATTAAAAAGCCACCTACATGAGACACCTACAAACTCACATGCAGTCTAAGGCAGGCAGTTATCACATAACACATGAGTGCTTCAAAACTATTTACAGTAAAAAACAACTCTGAAAAGTAGCAGTATATATCACTGTGGTAGCAGCATACCCAGCAAGATGGAACGAACCTTCTGTGGAATACCTGACTCATTTCTAAACGCAGAGTCATATAGAGTGCTGACAACCTTGCAATTACACTTAAAAGGGTTAAAATGAACATATGTACATCAAAACATTAAAATGATTCTGTACAAGAAACTTTAACCTTTCTTATCTATCTCCCATAAAACACCAGCATTGCATTCGGTATGGAGAGGGAAAGGCATTTTGATAACATGAGTTTTGCAAGAGATTTTAAAATCCAAACGGTAGCTGAAGTAATTCCTGGATCTTATTAACTTCTACTTCTTGTCACTGTATGTATACAAATGAGCATAACCACTGGAGGCATCTAATGTTCAGAAAAATTTAAAAAGCACTGTAAAAATATAGATTGAGGAGAATTTGTCAGATTGAAAATATCTCCAAAGTGATCATTAAAAAAGGCACACAAGTATAATTTTTTGGGTCATGTTTTGCCAGCTGTTAAGTGTCCTCCCAAGATACGGCACCAAGCAACAGCATACCAAAATACTGATATTCTCTTCTCTACTGGGTAATGAAGACATGAGCTGGTTTTCCCTTTATTAGGGTAATTAATACTTTGATGTACTTGATGCACAGAAAGGTCTCTGACATACTGGACATAATCACGTAACATCTACTACGGCAACTAGGGCAACTTTTTTAGTTGAAGTAAGATCAACAGCATTTAAACATAAGACAATAAAAAATTTAACATCTAAACCATCAAGCACCCCACTTTTTTTCTTTTTAAAGAACAAGAACCTTCAAAGATTAAACCCCTAGCAAATATTTTAGCAATCACGTGCCCTCTAAAGCTACAAATTGTACCTCCAAGCTCTTAATAAAACAACTGCCTGAACAGAAGTTAACTACTTATAGAAGTTAACTAACACCAGTATATCAAAATCTTCTAGGTCTTGATTACAGGCAATGGAGTTAATACTATTTATATTGTCATGTGCTTTCTTTTAAATTCTAGCCCGAAAGTACACTTTTCTACATATTTTAAGCCTTTAAACAAAAACCAAATGTCTCGGACTATGATAGGATTGATTTAGAACACGACATGTTACTATTTCTCAAACAATGTCAGTGCTGGAGACAGTGGAACTACAGCTTTATGATTTAGTCTGGACTCTAGAAGTTGTACTGTTTAGTAACACTGAAAGTCCTCTGGAGATGTATATTTTGACATTAAATAAACACCAGTATATTGACTTTGTGGACAAATACATACTTCAGGATTCTATTCCTTCCAACTCTTTTGGGTGTTTTTTTCTCCATGATACTGCAGAAAGAAGGTACTTCACCTTTACTTCATAATAAGTACTACTTAACATCCCAATGACATTCTGGACATTACAGACTGCTTACCCTTAGGAATGGCTTAGTATCCTGTTCAACTATGGGAGTGTATCTTCCATACACCAACTTGAAAATAACAGAAGAGATGTGAAGAAAAAGAACTCTGAGGGATGGACAGGATAGGGTAACAATCACACACACACACAATGGTGACCAAATCCCAGTATTAGTAGACCAGCACAGTGTAGCTGTTGGAGCAATTACCTCTAGTCTCTTAAAATTAATTAAGTGAAAGCAGGATAAAAGAAAATCCTCCTATGATCAGTTCATTTAGAAAACTAATGTACCAGGAAACCAGACAAATGAGACTAAATCTTTTCTGTGCTAATATTTAAACCCTGGAATATTTATTAACAGCCTCTTAAAACAAAAAACCATAAAGCCACCACAAGAAGTGTTCCAAATCCAGCAGAAAACAAACTGAATAACATCCTCCGTGGTAGTCAGTACACAAACAATGTAGCAGTATAATTAAAAAAAACCCAACCAAAAGCCAGCAATTTTTCCAAGTCATGAACTATTTGAGAAATCAAGGGACTACTTACTCAAGTCAAGAACATCATCTGCCTTAATCAGATCTCCCTCCCTCGTGAGTGGTAACTGCGTTTCTGGCTCGTCTCGTAAGTGCAGTGATAGTGAACGCAGCATAAAGAAAACTCTGATTGCCTGGAGAAATTGGAAAAAGTATATTACAGTATTGCTGCACTCAGTACTACAGGTTTTAACAGAGTCTTACACACGTATAATCACTTTCACATCTTGGAGTTTGCTGCGCAACAGTAAATCTGCTTTTTAAATTGAGAAAGTAGAATGGAATTTCGAAGTCAGTTAAAAAGGACACAGAAGAAGTTGAAACGTGCTATTTATTTTTAAGGAAGTAGAAGCAGAACTTTCATCCCACTGGCACACTTACACAGACTGTGATTGACAGGCAAATGATTACAGGAGTTCTTAAAGCAAAACCAACAATATTAGACTTTTTTTTTAATTTATCATTATTTAAAGGCTAATTGTATTTACATGTACACTACAGACAACCATACAGCCAACCTTCAGAGACTCTCACAGTTTGAACTTTAAACAGTGATAAGTTTTCTGTTGGAATCTAGCCAAGACATCTACAAATTTCAGAGAAAACTGGGGATTTTTGAGTTTTAATTTGCTGTGTTCATCAAAACTAATCATCTGCAATAAAGCATTCTCGGAGAACTTCATCTACATTCTCAGAAGGTCTATATGAGGGCAATGCACTCTAAAAGCTGCACTAGTCTCAAGAAACTTTCAACAGCGGCTGTGAGAAATTCTTGGTTTGATTTAGAAATCAATGACAAATAGTATGCAAAGGCTGGATAAAGTGCCAAAAAAGTGTCACCATTTTATTAGCCACAGTTTGAAAAGCACCATTTATAATCCTCTTCCCTTAAAAAGAACTGTATTTTCAGTACAGCAAATGAAAAAAAAAAATATCATTTTTTATTACTTCTGGTGTTTTGGTTTTAAAACAGTTTCTACGTAGTAATTCTGTAGCATACTGTAAATTAACTGCTGCCTTACAGTAAAAGCACTAAATTCATGGAACAGCTGCAGTGCCTAGGAACCCCCAGAATGCAGGAAGTATTAGGAAAAACAAATTTAAACTGGTTTAAGGCAAAACCTTTCAGCCCTGTATTTTTAAACCCAACAAAAGTGTGGCTCCTGTGAAGCAGAACTGTATGCTTGGCAGTTAATGTCATACTGGTGGTGCTTTCAGAAACTTCTGACAGAACAGGGATGAAGGAAAGGAAGCCATGTATCTGGCTCTTCCATAAGCTGTCCTAGAGCTGACCAATGTTGTATACTGTTGAAACCTAAGAGGCCAAAATGGTGATTCCGAGCAGAGAATGTCAAAGGTATCTAACAAAACCATGATATTAACACTGCCTTATGAATAACAGCAGAGTCTCTTCCTCATGGGACATGATCTCTCCCATTTAGTCAGACTGCATATTGTGCATTTACTGAAATTAAATAGGATCACTTACTATAAAGCAGCTTTACTACCAGATGCTTCAAGAGGAATTCATGGTATTGGGTTTAAAAGTTTCCAAGTTCAATCAAGAACAGCAAAATCCTTGCATATTTGGTAACTCAAATAAGTCAAATCCACCAGGGGTTTAAAAATTCAGAGGGCAGCCATCATTTAGCTTGCTTTCACTCTTCCCCTCCTACACAGAGCATTTCCTCACATTCCCTATAAAACTAATGTCGCTCAACTCCAAACATGTAATCATAGTTACTACAGAAATGGGTAAAAAAGTTAGAATTTTAGCCTTTGCAAGAAAAGAATAATCAAAAACATCAGTTGAAAAGGGAACTACACTCTGTTTCTTGTAATACTGGCAGCCCTTGCTTTGCTAGCAGCATCAATATAAATCCAAAAGCATGTGATTTGTGACTTCCTATAGCAGTTTATTAGATCTCAATAAAACAGCAGAGCAGTGGCATAGAATTTCTTTCAGCTGATTTCTGTTTTCTTGGTTAAGTAGGAACAAATATGAATTGCTATCTACACTAAAGAACTATGCATTATGATGAGGTATACCCTGCACTGATTCCTTCATTCATATACATACCACAGGCAAAGAAATAGCAACTTTAAGGGAAACCTTCCAGTATCTTCCTACATTCCTATGAACTGGCATTCTCACAGGTAGTTCAAAACCTTCTCTCAAAGCCTTTGCTATGCACTCCAAAGTGCAGAGGTGCATGACCCATGCCGTTTGTGGCTTCCCAAATCAGCATATAAGTGAGTTTGAATTATTCTAGGTGATTGGTAGCAACACCATCTTTAGGACTATAGAAATCAGAAGGAAGAGATGCAACCAACAAACAGTAACCAAACTGCCAACAATTCCAAAGAGCATTTGATTCTGGGCAGACAGCTCAATCAAGTAGTAATAGCTGATTTCAGAAAGCAGCCTAGAAACTTCTGGTCATTTTAACATTTCAAGTCAGAGGGGTTGGCTGTCTGGATTCTGGAGATGTGCCTTTGATAACTCAAGAGTTCTGATTTCTGAGAGTTCCTGCTAAACTTAAAGAGCAAAAGAACAGCCACTTGGAGAAGTACTTTCCATAGCAAAAGAAATGAGAGCCTAAAAGGATCTGATCACTAACAGCTAAGAACTCATGATACAACCGAAGTATAGGACTTTTTCACTTGCTAGTGAAATAAAGCATTTTTAGAATCATGCCATGGGATTCTCTGAATTGAGTCACTATCCATTTGAACCTGTCAGCAAAAAGGACTTTCAGCAGGTTAAGTGGCAGCAGCAAGATATACCTTGTCACAAGATACACCTGAAATTCAGCATATTGCTACGGCAATTCAGCCTAGGAGAGCCTAGCAGGAAAAATGTAGCACAGGAATTCTAACAAACTCTAAACCTTCTAGAGCAATACAATCAGGGGAAAGAGGACCAACAAAGAAGCATTCTGGGACTTCTTGCTGACAAGAAAGACCGTTCTATCCCAAAGGATTTACAGGAATATTAACATTGATTTCTGAATTTCTACCAACAGAAGTTAAGCTATTCCTTACTTAGCATATGAAACACCATGGAGCAATCATTTTCTATTAACACATTTCTAAGTATCATGTTGTTCAATGTCTCAGAGGAAATTCTACGAAACATTTTTGCTTTCTAAGAACAATACTTTTCAAGATAATTCACTGTACTTTATCAAACTTCCTGTGATAACAAAAGTTTCATGGCTTATAACAAGTAATTATAGCAAAAGTTTTCTGAAGATTCCTGGAAATACGTTTTTTTCTTCAAGAGCACTTGAACATACTTATGCAGACATGCAAGTGCAAAGCTACCCGAAGAACAACACTTCTCAAATAATAATGTTGCGCAGTAAGATATCTTAGAGACTTACTGGCACCACAAGGGTTATTATGACACTGCCAGTTAAGGGCCAACAAGGGATTATCCCAAGCATGCTGATAATGATGTTGTTATGCAGGTCCGTATCACCTCTACAGATTGTGTCAGTCACAAAAATAAGTATTTTGCTTTTCTTCTCCTCACTCTCAAGACCCCTATCATGAATTACTTCAGCAACATAAACACGCCTGAGTAGACTGCTTGGGTGTTTTTTTTCAATATCTAAGAAAGACAAGCAATACAAAGCCAGCCAGCCTTTCAGTGGAGATTCTTACCATAGAATATAATGACAGACTGAGATAACAGATCACAAAAGGAAGCTGCCAACATATATCATCACAGCTTCTTATGCCTTCTTATGAAGTTGTCCACATGGTCTAAAAAATTATATCCCCAGTGCAAGAACATACTGAATTGATCAGACACAAGAAATTGTAGAGAACAAGTTTTTTCACTGTGACAGGTAAATATTACACACTGCACACAGACCTGCCTTCATAAAGTCTTCATGATTTTATGGATGAAGCTTCTAACCAAGCAGCTTTCAAGAAGAAAAAAAAAAAACCTGAAAAATAGTCTGACTCACTCTTCGTGTTCTTTCCACATCTCCACAAGGCAATCTTTTCACAAAATCAATACCAGTCAGTGGTGTCCCCGTTGGAGGCAGTAAGATTGAGGCATCCATCATCAAGTACTCTACATTCATGGGTTTAATCTATAAAAATATTTTAACATTGATCACTATACAGAACAACAAGCATCTGCATCTTTACTTTCAAATACAATTCATGGTTGGATATTTTAAGAGGAAGGAATTGTCAGAGTTCCGAGATTTATTTTTTTAATACCATCTATCTTATTTCGAGATCCTTACACACAATCTCTGTTTTATTTGCTTATCATTCCCTAACACACTGCTGAAGTTTCCATACTGAAAAGAACCCACGGGAAAATACCTCGGGAAAATTATAGACAAAAAGCTATTTCATGAGTACTAAAACCAAAAGCCTGTCACATTCTTGCAACTTCAATCGTAAGAAAGTTTTCCGTATCTTTTTCTCTCCAAAAGACCTCTCAAATATCAAGTAATGCAGTAACTTTCACACTAGACAACTCCCTTCAACTGTGCCACTAACAGAGTCTCTCCTTTACATGTCTGCCTATTTTCATGAATAAATGATGTCTAAAATATCTATCATTCTATTCCTTTGGGTAATTTCATCCAAGACTTATTACATACACATGCACTGGAGACAGGAGCTTCTTTTTGTCAGGAAGCCAGCTGGAATGGCAAGAACATACAAAAGCCCGTTCCACAGCTTGTACAATACTCTGCCCAAAAGAAAAATGCAGTCATGTGGGCATTCCAAAATAGCCAACTGTAACTGGAAGCATTCTTGGCCACTTTGCTGAGGTCACATAGCATAAAGGTAGCAGACTGAAAGAAGGTCCAGAATTTCCACAGCGCAGTTTTAACTGCTGCCTTGCACACATACAGACTTAAAAATAATTTTTAGCCAATTTTTCTCATCTCAGAATAATTCATCTTCAGTGTCTAAAACACAGCATTAACAAATTCAATAATGTGTACAAAGATATAGAAGCCTACATAGACAATTGCCCTGGTTTCAGCTGACATAAAGTTAATTTTCTCCCTAGTAGCTGTGTTTTGGCTTTAGTCTGAGAAAAGTGTTGATAACACTGATGGTTTAGTTGGTGCTAAGTTGTGCTCACACTAAGTTAAGGACTTTTCAGTCTCATATTCTGCCAGTGAGGAGGGACATAAGAAGGTAGGAGGGAGCAGACAGCACAATTGACCCAAACTAGAGGTATTCCCTACCACAGTACATCATGCTCAATATATAAACGGGGAGGAGTGAGCCAAGAGGGATGGATGGCTGCTCAGGGACAGGCTGGGTATCAGTCAACAGGTGGGGAGCAACTGTGCTATGCATTACCTGGGTTTCCTTTTTTATTTGTTTTACTGCTATTTCCTTTTATTATCATTATCATTGTTATTATTATATTTTACTTTATTTCTCTTATTAAACTGTTCTTTTTACAACCCACAGCTTTTTACCCTTTCTTCCATTTCTTTTCCCCATCCCATGGGAAGGGTGGGGGGGTGAGTGATTCTGTGGTAATTAGTTGCTGGCTGGGGTTAAACCATGACAACAATGAACAAATGAGAACACAGAACTAAAATTCCTAACAAATAAATAACTACTCCAGATGCAACTCACATGTGTGTACGCTGGTTTAAACAGTATTTTACAACATAAAGTTGAAGAATGTTAAAAAAAGGAAACTGAAAGCAAGATATAGGAAGATTTTCACATTGTTCAACACCTAAAAAAAAAATAAAAATCCAACATCTCATTTCCTAGGATAAAGCAATTTTTATATAATCACTTTCTGAAAGCAACAGGCTTTTATTAAATAAAGAGCTGTAAAATTTCACAGAAAGCAATGGGGTTTTATTAAACAAAGAGCTGTAAAATTTCACAGAAACTATTCATGTAGCTGTAGAGACAACTCCTCAGAGACAAAAAAGCCACCCACATTTTGTTATTCTATTCCCAGAAAAAAAGATACCAGCACTGTCAGTAGTTAGCAGTAAGTACTTGTACTTGCTGCTGTGCTGTAGCTGGGTTTGAGGATCTGGCAGGGCAGAAGGGGTGTCACTTACAGTCATGCTCCGGTATTCATCTTCAAACATATCCAGAAAAATTTCTTCTCCCTTTCAAAAAGAGAGATAGGGACAGACCATGAATCCTTACAAACATGAAGCCATGTTTGTTTTGTTTCATCATGTACTGGGTGTTCCAGTGCCACCACCAATTGCAGGGCACAGCAGAGCCCCTCAACAGCAGTCACAGCACCTCTGGGACAACATGTTTGGGAAAGGGAGAGAGATTCCTGTGCAGGCTGCGGCAAGGGCCATGGTGGAGCAGGTGAGTATGCGCTTAAGAAACTGCTGTCGTGGAGGACCCACGCTGAATCAGGTTACTTTCCTGAAGGACTGCAGCCCATGGAGGAGAAAACCTGCACTGGGGCAGGGGAAAAGAGTGAGGAGGAAGAAAGGACAGAGATGAACTGCTATGGACTGACCTCAAACCCCTCTTTCCAAGCCCACTCAGGAGGAGAGGGTAGAAGAGTCAGGAATGAAGAAGCAAAACTGAGCTAAGGAAAATGGAGGGGTGGGGGAAAGGTTTTAATTTGCCTTTGTTTCTATCTAAATTTATTTTAATTGGCAGTAAATTAATTTTCACCAAACGGTTCTGTTTCGCCCATGATGGTAATGAAAAGTGATCTCCCTGTTTATCTCAACCATAAGATTTTTTCATCTTACATTCTCCCTCCACTCTCTTGAGGAGAGGAAGTGAGAGAGCAGTGAGGTGGATGGATGTCCTGCAGCCAGCCAAGGTCAACACACCACTTCAAGTTACTTATTGTATGTAAGCCACATTGAGAAGACATCCTTCAAGAGAATTCTAAGAGCAATACAAAGAGGCTTTAGACACCTGAAATCTGTCATGGGTTTACCACTCATTATACAGAAGTTAATGCCTGGGGTTGCAGAGGCCTCCAGTGAGAAGAATTAAGTAAAATTTTAGATCACTATTTCAGATAAGATATGAATAAAAAGCAATGCCAAAAAGAAACACATTCTGTATTAGAAATGTTCTAATAGTGTGGTTCTGTTCCATGAAATACATAAAGTACATGCCAGTTACAACAAAAGCACATGGCTGCTAACTTGACCTCCAGCACAAGCCCCGTGGGACTTTGTGACGTTATGCCAGTGTGGTATGGGAATGGCATGAAAGCAGAGGAATCCTCCAAAACCACTTCCCTCTCTATCACACATTTGGAGCACCCCTCTTAAAAAATGTTGCCTTGGGCACTCTGTAAAGACTGGGATGCAGACTTGCTTCTAATTCCACATTATGTAAAAGATTTTTTCCTTGCAGCATTTTGCATATATACCTTATAGAAACGACGAAGGAGATGAACACTTTCCTCCCTTGCACCCTAGGAAAAACAAAATAACTGTGTTTCAGGAAGTGAATGCACCATTTACTCAAAAGTAACATTTAAACAAAAAAATGCCCCAAAACCTCATACATAAGCGATTATCTATTACTGTCCCAATACTCATAGCTTTCAGCCCAGAATTTGATATAACACAGTTCTTGCACTCACAAAAATACAGTTTATGCAAGCTCGTTACGTTTCCAAAGCACTCCATATCATTCAGATGGACAACATACAGACTTCAGAGAGAAATGTCAACCTAACCTTGCTAGAGAAGTTAAGAAAGATAACAGCAAAGCTGAGAACACAACACAGGATATTGATTCTCTATATTCACTGCACAGTCACCAATGGAAAAATGTTCTAGAAGCTCAAATTTCACATTTATGCTTATTGCAATCACAATTTAAACAAATTTATTCAACTGTAAGACTCAAAGATAAGTGATGCTGTGACTGCTAATGTGAAAGAAAATACTTACCTCAAGGCAAGCAAGGTGAACACCTTTTATGATGCTGCTGTTTCTAGAGAACACAAGCTGCTTCAGCAACAGGCAGCCAAGTTCTAAAGTTGCCAAACGGATTTTTCCATCTATGAAAAGAAAATTTCAATATACAAAATAGCAGCAGTCCAAGAATTGCTTTTCTCATTACCAGATGTTCTTAAATGTTTCTACTCTTTTCTGCAAATGTCAGAAACTTTGATCCTCTGTCATACACACCATATCCAAGAAGGATGAGTGCTAATGTTGACTTATAATTTTGATGGTTATTAAGAAACATCCCGAAACTGTAAGAGTAATTCAAAGAAGAAGAAAACTTAAAGCAGAATTGTGCTATAGGAAGGCAATAAAGATAAATACTGCTGGAAAAGAAGCCGAAAACAATGCCTTTGTCAATCTGAATAGGGAGAACTGAATTACACTAAAATTACAAAAGACTCACAGGTGTTTGGCATGGATAAAGTTACAGGACAAAAGGAAGTTCTGTATATAGCATACTAAAAAGTTATAGCTTTTCCTTAAAAAAGTCCACATGATTCAAATACAACCTGAAATCTGGAGAAGTCAGAGTGAAAGAATGCATTGAGATTTTAAGCTTGTATTTCAGAAGGATTAATATACATATAATCCTTAGGATATGTATTATATATAAGAAATGAACAGTTGGAGTTCAATGATCAATACTAAAGAGACAGACAAACATCTTAGCTTTTGACCCCAACCCCATCTACTATTTTACAAGTTAGCAGCATGCTGCCAGAAACTAGACATAGGTCAGTAACCTCAAAAAGCAGAGAACAGGAAATGCTCTACACAGCATTTAGCAAGCTTACACCCCACTATTTCCACTCCTCCCCAGAAGTGCTTTTGCTTAAATAAATGCATTTCCTCATCTTGCACTCCTTCCATCTCCAGTATGTCCAAACTCTTTATATAGAAACATGCTCTTAATCTGTGACTGACACATCAGCTCAAGTTAATACTCTGTCGATCAGTCAAATAAGCATTAGATTTTCCCTGCAGACAACCAGGAATTTGATTGGGTGTCTGTTTCAGGGGAAAACCACGTCCGTTCATTTGAAGTTTTAACAGGGGAAGTGATGTGAGAAGAGCTGTGGCTTAAACAACAATTGTGTTTCCATGGAATAGATCACTGAGCCTTATCCCTCATTTCACAAAAAAAGTAGAACTCAGGGAAAAACCCCAGGTTTTCTGCGAAACAGTTCAGAAACTGGAAATACAATGTAAAGAAACCCAAACAAACAAACAAAACCATGGGAAAATACTCTATCACCTCTAGAGACGAAAGATGCTATAAGCAAAGGCTACCATACAGTTTTCAAGACTACTACTCCATTGGAATTACTTTCACAAGCAAAGGTGCCACAATCATATATCCAGGATGCTGAATCACAGAACGGTCTGGGTTGGAAGGGACCTTTTATAGCTCATCCAGTTCCTACCCCCTGCCACAGGCAGGTTGATCCAAGCCCCATCCAATCTGGCCTTGAATGCTGCCAGGCTGGGGCAGCCACAGCTTCTCTGGGCAGCCTGTGTCAGGGCCTCACCACCCTCACATTT
>JAVHNF010047617.1:13274-24085 GCA_034783455.1 Micropsitta finschii
AATTTGCTTTTCGATTTCATTTTTGTGACTGTAAGTTCGAAGGTGACTTAAGGTTGCCATACACAGCAGCCACAGCTTCTCTGGGCAGCCTGTGTCAGGGCCTCACCACCCTCACATTTATCATTTTCTATTAATTCTGCTTATTTCCCAAAAGCACAGACACTTTGTCCTAATTTCAGGACTTTGTCCTGAGTTGCTGACTGGGGTTAAACATGACGCACTTGCACCACTCTCCCCAGGCACTGGGAAGTCTGAAGCCCAGGGGAGGGCCTCAGGAGACCACAACTGTCCCTGCCAGACAGTTGTGAAATCACTATACACCTCATCACTTTTCTTTATTCAAAACCACAGAAAGTAGGAATTAAGACAACAGAATTTTGTAGCACTCTTTAGTATGAAAGCAACTATTCAGCAGAAATCCAGAGTTTCTGGTTCCTCACCAACCAAGAAAAACCTGATTGCTGTCTCTCACAGACTGTATCCATTTATTGTTCATGGAAAAGACAGATGCTTCCCTCTCAAAGACAAGAGGCTAAGGAGCAACACTTTTTTATTTCACCACCACCACCACAAACCTGGTTGCGCAGCATAATTCATTATTCTGATGAGCCCTTCTGCAAGTACATGGTTATAGGAATTTCTCTCTTCAGCATGTTGAGCTGGAAGCTGAATTCTCTCCAGCTTGACTGGGTCAATTCCTTTGTGGGAGATGAAGGAAGAAAGGTAAATGAGAAAATAGGTATGCCTTGAGGTAAGTATTTAATTTACTGCAGTAGTTTTCTCAGAAGCAGTAATACAAAACTGGGCAACTTAGTTTTGGGCAACAGAAAGGCTAAACACATTCATGTATCACTGAAAAATCTCAGTCTTAAATGGAGCCTACTGGGTAAAGACACTCAAATCCCAGGTGGATGGTGACATCCAAACCATTTTGCTGCACCTGGAATTCTCAGACTATTAGCATCTAAATCAAAGTCAAGTCATATATCTGAAGAACGTAACGGCTACAGGGGAAAAGATGGAAGCCCGATTTGAAATTCTGCTCTGGGAATAAGTGATCAGTTCATTTATGTTTAAAGAGAATAGGAATTTTATTTAGTAACTAGTGACCTTTTATTTAGTACCCCCCAACAGATTGTCACTTATTTGCATAAGGAAACAAAACCCATCTTTCTTCAATTTCTTCCTTTAAAATAGCAAAGTTATTCCTCAGGGTAGACTGGTTACTGTAAGGACTCTTAAAAAATATATGAAGTTATGGACTGGTGAGACTCTCCCTGTCCTTGTTTTAAAGAATGGTAATAAACCCATATAACAGAAGATTACTATCTTGGGGTTTATAGTTTCTTCAAAACCTGTACTGGTAGTACATTAACACCACCACTCATGGTATCTGAATTATTTCTTCACTAAGCAAGGTCTCTTTGAAGATTAATGACAGTCTTACAAATGTCATGATGAGACTAAAGAAAGGGGGACAGGAGGGGAAGCATTTAAGGAACAGGGTCAATCAGAGTGTTCGTGTTCACAACAATCTAACGGTTCAGTGAAATGTTAAGAAACAGTTTTCCTTCTGGGAAGAAAAGCTGATTACAAGTAACATTTCTTAGAGAAAACCTATATGCAGATTAAATTTTCACAGGAGGACATAGTCATTAACCAGCATAAAACCATTAAGAAGACTAAGAAAACATGTGGGAAGAATAAGGCAGGACCAGACAGGTACTCAACAAAGTAACCAAATTGAAATCACAGTGAAAGAATTCATATTCAGCATCTTTCTTTTGGTTGTCTGCCTGCCAAGGATGTCAACTTCTGCATTCTTGAGATACAGCACATGCTCTAGCAATATATATGAAGGGTTCCTTCTGGGATTAAAGATCTCTCAGATCCAAGAGGCACATGCATGCACCTAAATAGGTGATTGTGATTGAATATTGTGATTCTCTTTTTCTGTTCACACAGATCTTTCTTGCTGGTGAAGACCAAGCATATTTTCTTTAAACTCATTCAAGTACATGGTGCAAAATGCAGACTCAGTATCCAAATGGAAGGAGTCATGATCAAAAGCCTCAAAAAGGTGTCTACATTTAGTGACCAAGACTGATAAGGCTGCTCCCTTAGAAGCAAGGCCCAAATCAAAGGTTTTGGTTAAGCTAGAGCAATTCAGTGCTTTTTGAATGTGTTCTGTTGTAGCCTTCACCACTGCACCAGAGTGAGCAGGACTGGGAGAAATGGTGAAATTCAAACTGACCAGCCAGGGAATCAGAAGCAGACCTGAAACAGATAATGTACTGAAATAGAAAACCACAACTCGTTTTCCTGTGGTGTAGAGAGGACAAGTTTGTATTGTATTCAGTCACAAGAAATCATCCTAGATTTCCAATTCATTACCCGTTTGAACTGATTCAAGTGCTCACTACAGCATTTACCATCTCTGTCAGGCAGTAAACAGGTAATCAGATCCTAGACACACAGCTCTCTGAGAGTTAGTGCTGCCTGAAACTGGGGAAACAACTCTCCATGTTTGGACCTTCATGCCCTTTTGTAAAAGAAAAGGGTCACTGACCCATACCTTGAGAAAGTCTGTAAGCAGACAGATCTCTTGCATTATATTGAATTCAGATATAAACACACTGGCTCCATCTCAATCCTGAGGCACCTTCCATGACTGATATTGAATTTGGGGTAGAGGGTAGAACGGAACAGCTGCTCTTTAACAGCTCCTGAACTTTTAAAGAACAACATTCGCTCTTGCATCAAACAGGGGCAGTAAATTAACAGCTTGTAAAACCCCTCTTCTTCAAGACAGATGCACTGATTCTTTGACCCCCTAAGGCTGAAAGCAGTCTATTACAGGGCACAGGAGGAGTGGGCTTGTGAAAGACAAGACCACCAAACCTGGATGTCATTATCTGTCTAGCATCTAAGACCTAAGGCCAAGGATATGGGGAGAAGGGAAAATAGCTTCCAAAGAGCATGTAAACTATTGACAAAGAAAGCCAATGAATATAGCCTAAAGAATTTTTCATTTAGAAAGGGCTGATGTGACCACCAAAGAAGCAAGTGTGTATTTTGACCTCTTAACAGGTACCTCTGGTTTAGGGCAAGGAAATGTTTAGTCTCTTGAAAGTTAGATATTTCACTGCCTGTTGTATATTGGGTGGAAAATAAAGAGCACAGAGATTGCTGAAACTAAGCAGCAAGAGGCTGTATCTACTGCATTCCTCACTGTTTACAGCAATACTACAGATATAAGCAAAACATCTTTGAAACAAGAGAGGATGTCAGACTTTTTTCTGGGAACAAGATATTGAATAGTGACTATTATACTGAAGGCAAAAACAGTGGGCTGAAGGACTATAGTCTTAAATAGAAGAATTCTTAAGAAATACAACCCTAGAGTACATGCTTACTCCTTTACAATGACACTGAAAGGATTCCGGGGACATTCGGAAGCTGTGACTGCTACAGCTAATGATTTTGGCTATTCACAGCTTCAACTAATGGATTTTAAGCAAAGAGAATCAATTTCTGACATCAGGGTTTTCTAGCACGGTGATTTTCAAAAGGCCCTTAGTAAAACACATTTTTTGGAAGAGGTATACTGGTGGTAGTGCAGGCTGGGAAATAAGAGATGTGAGTCAGGGCTAGAACATGGCAAGACTGTGGTGCTGTCTTGGGTGATACTAGTTGTGTTATTATCTTTTGTCATAAGAGCTTATGAAAGCCCTGGAATTGTCTGTAAATTATCATCTCAGAGAAGCACTGTTGGAAAAAGATAAAGCCATCAAGAGGATGGAGGAGAGCAGGAGACCCTTATCTTAGCTAGCTCCCTCAAGACTCCATTTCCATTCTACCTGCCCATTAGAGGTACCTTGAAGTATGGTATCCTTGCTTTCAAGTATGCCATCACACCTGATGGCTCTCTTGCTAAGTTTATTTAGTGCTATGTTTACTGTAGCAGTTGATTCATTTCAATAACTAGTATGTCATAGAAACTATACTCATAAGCTAAAAATAATTTAAATTCTGCTCTCAGTTCATGACATATATCATTATTCCCATACATGAGCTATTTACATTACTGTTCTATAAGGAATCTATTTAAAATGCACAGAAAGATAAACAGCACAAAAGCTAATCATAACCATCCCTCTGAAAAGGTTATGTATTCTCATACTGTCTGAATTATAACGAAGTACACATTTAACATAGGTTTGCTATTTTACAAACATAGTCCAGGCTTCTTGGGAGACTTACAAGATGTCTTATGACATAGAACACTGACAAATAAACTTTCAATCAGTTATGGCACAATGGATGAGGCAGCTGGTGAGGAATTGCATAGTTCAAAAGGAATTACTGAAGGGCTGCCAAAGCTGGATAGAAATAGGCAGTACACAACTTTCATAATCACATCTGATTCTCAGGCCTCGGGCAATATCTATATGCTTAAAGTACACGAAGATTTAATTTTAACATATGGGGGCAAGTTTTGGAACATTTTATACTTGGCTTACATGTAGCAATATATGCAAAGTGGGAAAAAACTGGATGCCATATATCTGCAGATTGAATATAGTGGGCTTCAACTGATATTAAGAGATAAAAAATTAAACAGAACAGTTTTATTCCACTTCCAGGAAACCAAGGGAAGAGAAGTTACCTGATGTTCACAAAGCTTTCTACCAAATTGTTCTTAAAAATGCAGTCCTTAGCAACTGTTTTTACTTACAGCATCCTTATTTCTTTCTCCCTCATGTAAAGAATTCCTCATCCTTTAAGGCATGCATAAACAGAAGTTACAAACAGATCCTGCCTGTCTAAAACCACGTACCTCTTTGGTTTCCCTAGAAGAAGCAAAGACTGCTTACCTTTGTTGTGTGACATTGCATATAAAAGACAGAGCACAAAGAGGGCATAGTAATCATCTTCAGCACAGTCCAGTGCATTATAAACCATATCAAGAAAAGGCCTGTGGGAAGGAGTAATTTTACAACTGTTCAGAAGACAAAGAAGACATCTACAGAAAAACAAGTAACTATGTTGTTCTAAATGTAGCTAATGGAAGAGGCAAAATTACGGTAATGCACATCTGCAGGCATTAAACAAAAATGAACCTGTTTAAGAGTATTCAGATTATAGCTAAGCTTTGCATTCAATTATCACATCCTGACATAAATTCTCATGTTTTAATGGGATTTGTTACGTAATACTTTCCAAGAAGTGGCTGTTGACACATTTACTAAGCTGTCTGTAGCACATTTAGCACATATGTAAGCAAAAACTTGGTTTAAATGTTTACATCAGTAACTTTAAGGAGCTGCTAGCACTGTTGCATTAAAAAACCCCTAACTTAAATCTCACATACTAAATGGACTTGAAGTTTTTACTATTACAAGAAAGCAGGTTTCACTAGAAGTTTGGAGGAAGCTAGGTTATTCTGAAAGAATCAGTCAAAATCTTAACTTCGAACAGTTCTAGGAAGAAAATTAACAAGGATGGAATATTTGAATGGAAAAAAGAAACGTTTAGGCTACAGATAAGCTTTTTTCCCCCATTACTTTTAAGCATGTGTGACCTACAACGTATATACAGGAAGCTACAAATAGCATCACAGTCACCCTTCACTTGTACCCTAAACAGACCAGAAAAGTCAAGTTAATCCAGAAGCTGTTTGGACAGCTCAGAGATTCAACTGATACCAACAAAAACCTGATAGCAAGGCAACTTGGTTTCTTGTCTTCAGCTGGCTTAAACCCAGTCAGCTCAGAGCACAAGCAGAAATTGGATTAGTTTTCACAGGTGGTCCAGACAGACAATAATTAAAAAAAATAAAAAATCATGGAAGTGATAAGAAGAGAGTTTAAAACCTTGATTGAAAAGGGAGAATTGCTGCCTCTCAAAGAATTTAACAGTGAAAAGAAAAAACGTTCTTAGGTTACCTAAACTATATCCAAATAAAATACAGTAACATAGCATCCCAAGTCATAAAACCAAGTACATTTTCCTATCTTCAGACCTAGCAGACAAAAAAGCATGCATTTCAAACTCACTGCTGTAGCTAGTGATGGGTCCTAACAGCTATCACAGATTACAACACAACATACCGATCCCAGACCTGTGGCACCCTGATGGTCACACTTAATGTACCCCAGTAAGCCACTCAACCAAAGTCACAACAATGTATTTAAGGCTTCCCCTCCACACACATTTCAACAACACACTCTTTTATTAAAACAAGGCTATGACAAGAATAACCAAACACACTGTTCCTCTGCTCAGTTCACAACATCACAGTCGTATGCTTGGGCACTTCTGAAGCTGGACTACAAGCATCCTCTATGATACAACTGCCATTGCACTGTGCTCTCTCTTTACCCAAGTTCAGCACTGCCCTATGTACCTAAGCCAAATTGCTTAGATACAGATACTCCTATTGTAGGTCTCAAAACTAACTATTCATGCAAACACAGCCTGAAGAATTAATGTTGAAAATAAACCAAGAGTGCTTTCAGTCTTCCTAAGCATTAAAGAAGCCCTATAAGCATCATGACATCCTGAAAAATGGGTGCTTTACACACATCAAAGGGAGTCCTGCTTCCAAGTCTGAAAAAAAAGAGGACCAAAATATCCAGGTTCAAGACTACTAAAATACAGAAATGCTACAGCACTGGGTCTGTTGTCAGACCAACAACAGATGATAATTACTCTAAAAACTAACATATGATGTAAAAGTAAGATTTAATTCTATAAACCCAATGTTTTAGAAGGTTAAAACTGAAAGAAACATCAGTAGCTATTCCATTAACACTAATATTACATGGTATTAAATGACTTCTATAACCTCTAGTTCATTTTTCCTTTTCACCCACATACTACTTAGATTTGTGAAATTACAGAATTTTAAGAAAATACGATTACAGCAGTGACCAAAATAATTTACATTCCATGTACTTCTTCACAGCATCTATCTGCATTATCAGAGTCTCAACTGCAGTAATTTGAGGCCAGAACAACTGCTAGAATCCCACTCACCAACAGGTCCTCGTATAGTCTAAATACAGGAGAGACCCAGAAAAACTTCAACTGTAAGAAGGTAGCAATAGAAGGTACAATGTAGCATGAAGACCTTGCATTCTCCAAAAAAAACTTTACTATGTAACATATCATAAAAAGAAATTCATTTAAAACAAGCCTTTAGGCTTAAGTTTTCAGTAGTGAGGCACATCAAAATAAATTACACCAAAAATACTTGAACTTTCTCTTTTATATTCTTCACAGTAGCAAAAAGGCTAAGGGAGACTGAAAACCTTTTACAGCTACAGCTTTTTAAACTGCAAATACCACTGCTTTCTGTTCATTTTCAACAACTACTGGTCAGATTTTAAAAACCACTTTTAATATTAATTAAATATTAATAAAGGCCATATGGTAAGTATTTTCCATTGTATTTCTTAACTCTGTAAGCATTTTCTTCTTTTATTAGCCTTTTACTAGTGACTTGATAGGAGAAACAGGTTAAATGCCATACGAGTATTCTTCAAATTAGTTATTCTTGTAGACTGTGTCCACAATTGAAAACTGCAACATTTCAGGAATCACTATCATCATAATCATTAATGATTAGTCCAGTTATGAAAGTTTCTCCCACTTCGAGCGTGACATAAAAGATCACTGTATTTTCCATTACCACATGGCTCACCTTATTCACAAGACTCAGCAACTCCAATCAACATAAGAAAGAAGCTACACACACTTGAGCAAATGCTTTGAGAAATTTAGCTACTGCTTCAAACATTACAATTGGCATATAGAATAACCCAACCCCTTAAGCTGTACCAGCTTATCCACCAAACATTTTCCAAAAATGTTTGTACAAAACTAAAGCCAGAAATGCCCTACACAAGATCTATCCTTATTTTAAAACTATCTTTAGATCTGCACATTCATTGATGCTGTTTATATCTAGGAAAGATGCAGGATGCTGACAGATCATATCTGCAGATCAAAAGAATCCTGAAATGCAGGTATTTGCCAACTGCACTGGCATCTCACACATAAGTATTTTGCAATTTTCACCACCTGAGCACCTCAGTTGTTTTAGTATTCAGTGAAGTCATTGCCAATTTTTTTCTAAAAGCCATTTGGCACATATTTTAGTCAAAATATCAATAATCTAGAAAAACGTATTTTAAAGCCAGTTCAAGTCAAGGTTCAATTTCACTTTTACAGTGAAATTGTTATCTTTATTAATGAATGTAATCTAAGCTACGTCAAAGCTATAATGGAGAGAGAATGAAATTCTGGGAATACTAGGCAGCATTTCCCAAGTTTAAAAATAAATTTAAAATCCTATTAAACATATGCATTTCCCCAAGGGACACATTCGCAATTACTTTTGGGTTAGAGATGGCACATTCAGTTTCTTTTATTTAGCATTCTAATAACAAGAGTGCAAAATTCATACTGAGAAAGTGCCTATGGGGCATTTAATATATCCAAGTTTAAATTTTGAAGTCAGAGCAACTTCTGCTCCCCGAAACACTTAAAAGCTGTGTTTCCAAAAGTCTTTAATAACTCTAAGATACGCTGATGGACCTTGGAAACTGCTCACAGGTCAGTAGGGTTTATCCACAACTACTATTTCTAAAATTCTACCAAATTCAGCCCTGATCAGAAGAATTTATTTTTTTTCCCTCCCTACAGGTATCTACAAAATTGGCAGACATAACCATATATGTCACTAAGAAAACATCTAAATTTAGAGTTTTAGAAAAGTCTGGAATTAAAACATTTATATTCTGGTATTATTGTGTTAATATTCTGTAATTTAATTTTACTAACTTAAGGTACCACAACTACCATAAAGGAAGGCACAAAGTATCAGGACTATTTTCAAAACTGATCAGTAGAGGTCTTATCTCATTTTTCTCACCCCACAAGTTGCCTCACTTATCTGTGATCCACAAAACCCCTTGCAATTTTAATTGGAAGCAGATTTGAAACTTCCTTTAAAAGAAGTGAGAGAATTAACAGGAGGGCAAGTAAAGAAGAAATCCAGCAAAATACACAGCAGTATCTTTATACCTGTTCCAGTTTGTTATCTCACTCCCAGAGGCAGCTGCACTCTTTTCTTCATCTGTTGTATTCTGTTCTGTCACAGTAGAGATGGGCAATTCTGACAGTTTACACCTCTCCATGATTACCATCTCTATTTCTAAAGCCAAACAAAGAAAATGTTGTATTTTTAACAGCTATGCAAGCTCTTTTGTACTTTCCATTTTGCATTAAGTGACTGATGCAATTATTCTTAGAGGCGCAACCAGAACCTTGGAAAAGTCAATGAATTCATAGATATAGGCAAATTTTCTGCTCATTAAAATAGTTTGTTTACATTTCTTTAAGGAACTTAACTGCTGTATGAAAATTATGCACATACATAATATATGTAAAGACAATATACAGATTTTGGCATATAAACAAGAAACAGCAATCCCTCTTCCCTCCAAACCACACAGGAAGAAAACACATAGAACTTCTTTCCGGGAAAAAAGAAAAATCTCTGTGAAAATGCTGGTGAGATTGGGGCATGGGTGGCCATCAAGTTTCATAGAGGGTGCAAATAGGTCTCTACAGTTACAGCAAACAGGTTATTTGGACTAGAGTGCTTCATTCCTATTGACTTCAAGTAAAGTATTAGGACCAAGTCTAGCTTTTGCTTAAGAATTTGGACAAAGATAACCACTAAAGGTTCCTATTTAAAGAGCAGATCATGTCACATTTTCTTCAAATCATGGTGGGCAACAAATCATCAGTTATTTGACACCATTTAATGAAATGCCTTCTCAGACTGTTAACTTTAATCAAAATGCAACCATGTTTGGAGAGGGCTGTCAAAGCATAAAGGTCTTGTTCTGAATTACTTTCATGAAATTCTGCCACATTTTTCTCAATTTATGTCTAAAGTAAAGACTAGTTTCTAGCATACATTCTTCTAACAGTTACTAACTAGTAAAATAAAACAGTTACAATATGCTGAGAAACCACTCATCCTATAAAACCAATTCTTCTTAAGGTTAGCATTACACCAAAAATCCTGAATACATTTAGTTAAGAATTTAAAAATAACTATATTTTTTTTTCAGTTCTGAACTACTTAATACCACCTTCTATCATGTACTGTCAGTTTTAGCACACATAAAATAATCCTGACCACCTTTACCATGTAGGTGAAGTAACTACACCATTTGCCTTACCACAGAAGGAAAAGTTAGAAAGTCTACTTATGAAGTGTCCCATAACCATGTACACCTAGGTGCAAAGCATGCACTTATGATAGGGGCTGAAGACTACAGAAGACTTTCATAATTTTTAGTCTGATTAGAAGCACATGCTCTGTCAGAATAATTTAACATGACAAAACCAAATTACAGCCAAAGACTGAAACAAATTTAATAGGCTCTCTAGTGCAACAAGAGAACAAGTGATGCAACAGATCAGAGCTAACACTGTGATAAACGCACTAAATAAAAGTATCCAAATTGTGTCATTTTAATTTGCTGTTATACTCACCTTCATTTTCACTACTTGTTCGAATGCTCTTTGAACTCGCTTCTGTACTTTTAGTTTTATCTAGGTCATCTTGGTTATCTTCAGATCCTTTCTCCTCTTCATCTTCTTCACCAACATTTTTATAGTTGGGTCTTTTCTGCACTCTCTTCTTCCCCTTCTGTTTGTTAATTTCAAGAGACCTCTCAAGTGTTTCTGTTGGCTTTATGAAACATCTGATACTTGACTTCGCCTGT
>JAVHNF010047623.1:0-14110 GCA_034783455.1 Micropsitta finschii
TGGAATATCTCTACATTGCTCCAAGCATTTATTATAGGTGCTGGCAACTGACTGGGTGTGTTGGGATGGAACGATGCTCCCCTCCCCCAACACATCTAGTTTAAAGCAACCCCGACCAGTCTGGTAAGCCTCCTACCAAAACCACTCTTCCTCTTCTTTGTCAGACCAGCTCCACTAGCCTCTATTAGACCTGGCCTACAAACTTGGATCATGAGAAATTCCTATCAAGGTAACAAAGCATTTGGAGTTTTGTCTTCAAGGGAAATAATAATCTCTTTCCTCCACTAAAAACCTATTCATACTAGTAAACATTTTTTGAATGTACATTCCACATTTCAGGTATTTGATGTTATTGTGGATGCTTTGCTTGAGAAAGGACACAGGAGGAACGTCTTTGATTGAAAATGACACTTTCAGCAGTCTACCAAGACTCCACAGATCTGGCGCAGCTGGAAGAGTGTAAAAGGAAGGACTTACCGCAGCAGCTTTTGTAGCACAAGCAAAGCATGCACAGGATGTACAACAGCACCAGCCTTGCACAGTTCCAGCTTGCACTGCACACATGCAGAATCAAATTCAGTGCAACCTCATACTTAGCATGCAGAAATCTTACTGGGAAGTGGTACCTCTCTTTAGTCTTCCCAGCTTGGTGAAGAAAGGAACAATGACCTATACAGAAAAAAACCTCCTCTCAGAGCCCAACTACCTGCCTGTCACACTGATCTAGAAATGAGCATTCCTCAGACTTTACAGTGCACTCTGTAAGTTGTTACTTACATAAACGATTTTTTTCCCTGCTATTGCAAAACCAGTAGCATTCTCACCCTAGTTCTCAGGATTACTTTCTTCTAAATTTCCCTGAAACCACACTTTATTTCTCAAAGGTTTTTTAACTTATACCATAGAATGGTTTGGGTTGGAAATGACCTTAAGATCATCCAGTTCCACCCCCCAACCATGGGTAGAGAGATACTCATGAAGACAGGAAAAAAGATTTTTCAGTAACAAAGAAAATAATTTTAGTCAATATTAACAGGTAATATTTAAAGTTACAGCCGATGATTGTATTTCTGATAGACTAAGGCAAAGCTGTGTTAATAACAGGCAAATTTGTTCGGTTTATATGACTTTTTCATGCAAAGAGCATGATTCAGAAAAAACTGCAAGGTGAATTGAAGCAACCCCAAGAGGCCATTCATCATTGTGCCTATGTTTTCTTATTAATGCATCCACAGAACTGCAATTGTGCTCATTCCATAAGCAGTTCATGGCAGAGGGATTAAACCAGACAGCCTTTATAATCATTCTCCAGCTGTCAGTCAGCCTTTTTTATCTGCTAGCATGTGTAGACAATATCGGCTCCATTAACAATGCCACCCCTTTACTGTGGTGATGACAACGATGACAACACTAAGCGGCTACTGCGAAAAGACACAAGATTACGTAAATCCAGAAAGCTGTAGTAGTTAATTGGCTGTTTCTCAAACACCTGCAGTAATCCACTTTGGTTCCATTGGTATATTAGTAATTAAAAAGCTAATTACTATTTTATTTCAGACTGCAAGAAGCCCCAAGAATAAAGTAATGAGAAATGCAGCTTGCTGAAGTGAGAATGGAAACTCTCGGTTCTCATCAACAGTCCCCTGCAGTATGAGTGAGCTATCGCCTGTGAAGGTTTACACAGATACAGGTCACAAGAGAAATTAGCTGAGCAGAAATCATGAGATACCTCTGTTCCCTGTCTCTAGCTGAGATTCCAGACAATATTTTAGGTTTAAATAGAAAACTAATGCTGTTACTCTGTTTGATGAAACCTTTTCTGGCTGATATTCATGAGGTAAAGGCCTTGGGGTCAAAATTTTCCTTCTTGCAAACAAATTCTCCTCTAGCTCCATAAGTGTTTCAGGTATGTAAATCTAAGCTGAATTCACCCTTTTGTTTAAGAACATTGTCACTGGGCAAAATGCTGGGCAACCTGCAATTATACAGAAATACAAGTAACAGAATAATCTAAATCTCAGTGTTTCAAATGAAAGAAGACATACAGCTGTGTAAGTAGTGTGATTGTTTCAATACATGCCCAACATCTACAGCTGCACAAGGTTGTCACTGCTGCCTGCTGCTGCTAACAGTGTCACTTTCCTCCTGATCATACAGCTGAACAGAATGACAGAATGGCTTGGGTTGGAAAGGAGCTTAAAGATCATCCAGTTCCAACCCGTTGCCACAAGCAGGACACCTTCCACTTGACCAGGTTGCTCTAAGCCCCGTGCAACCTAGCCTTGCGCACTGCCAGGGATGGGGCAGCCACAGCTTCTCTGGGCGACCTGTGCCAGGGCCTGACCACCCTCATAGTGAAGAATTCTTCCTAATGTTTAATCTGAATCTGCTCTCTTTCAGTTTAAAACCATTTCCCCTTGTCCTGTCCCTACAGGCTGTTGTAATTCTTCTAGGCCACCTCTAGATACTGGAAGCTGCCCTAAGGTGTCCCTGGAACCTTCTCTTCTCCAGGCTGAACAAGCCCAGCTCCCTCAGCCTCTCTCCATAGCAGAGGTGCTCCAGCCCTCAGAGCATCTTTTGGCTTCCTCTGGACATGCTCAAGCAGGTCCATGTCCCTCTTGTACTGAGGGTACCTGAGCAGTAAGAATGCTTGCACAAGCGCTCTGTGGTGAGCTGGTATCAGCGCTACTTCTGCTAGGCTGCAAAACAAGAAGCAGGTCCAGAGCTACCAAGGATGATAATATTATCAAGAGCTTGTAGTGCAGAAAGAATATTCATGCCGATGTTACCAAGAGCTTAAAATGCAGAAGGGGTATTCAGGGTGAGTTGGTGGGTGTGACAGAGCATGTTGCAGAGGCAGAGACAAACAGGCAAATAACCCCTGGTTTTATGTAGTCCTCTGGAAAAGGAATCCTTGACAGCTTTTGAGAAATAGCTGCCAAGCCACTTGGGGAAGAAAGGAGATTTACAGAACACTATTTTTCTGTAGGGAAAGAGGAATGCATACTGAGAAGTAGATTTCAAAGGGGAAAGAAAAAGCCCAGAAATGCAAAACAGAAAACACTGACCTAGCAACACAGCAGGATCTATGTTTGATAGGGAGTAAGAAAGAATTGTTCTTACACCAGCAGGCATTTGGAGCATGCCACAGAAGGAGATGGTGAAGTTGGAGGACACTGCTGGTATGCTTTACTACAGGAACACACAGCATTGCTGTCGCCAGCACTGTACAACTTGAGCAAAATGTAGTCTGAAAGTTGCCATGAGAAAGAAGGTATGGAAAAAAGTCACCTTTCATAGCAAGCTACTTCTATTCACATGGAACACCGTGTCTCATGAAAACACACACTTAACAATCCACTTTTACTCACAAATCCTTCATCATTAGAATACCTATCAGATGCAGCACAGTTAAGAATGTCACCATTACCCACCCTAATTCATAAAGATCATACAGAATAGCTTGAAGCAACAGTTGGTGTTAGTAGCATTGATCAGGCCAGTTGTGAGTTACAGGCAGACACACAAAAAAGCAAGGCAAATCTTGCAGTAGTTATGGAAGCAAAACTTCTGCTTCCCAAGTGGAGGAAACAAAGAAACTGAAAGTCAGTTGTTTAGGGGTTTGGGTTTGGTTTTTGTTTTAATGAGGTGTTGCTGAAAATCATTAGCTGAACGATGACAGCATTTTTTAGTTAAAATGTAAAGATAAAATACAAATAATGGTATAAATAATATTAAGCAACAGCCTTTGCAGAAATTGCTTAAGGAAATTGCTGTGACTGACACTACAAATTCTACTTCTATATCCACCTATACAAATCTATACATTCCATAGGTACAGTACCAGTTGAATTTTAGTCCATTGATGAGCTATTCGGTATACAATACCTCAGATTTTATTGAGGATTAGAAGCTTGTTTTCCCATACAGATTCACAAGAGTCATACAAGAAATTCAGTTATTGACATAACTTACACAGAAATTAATGCTCAGCAGCACTAAGAGGAGGACACTCACAAGCTGGTGTTTTGCCTTGCTTACCTACAAATGGTATTTCTACATCAGATGATCATCTGTCACTCATGCTGTATCTCATAAGCATAATGAGAAGGACAAGGGTTCTTATTTCAGCTTTTCCTTTGTTTTCACTGCATTTTTAGACTAGTCTCACACATTTGGTCCTTATATTAACAGTAATTTCATAGCTAATTATAGAGATTATAATTTATTGGAAAGTAGGAAATGGAACTATGATGCCAAATCTCCTCCATCTCTTCATGGGATGCCAGGAAGAACTAGACTCATTATTTATGCAGATTTATCTTCACCCTAAAATGTAAAAGAAGGAAAAATAAGTCACAGGCACTCTCACAAAGCTAATCAGGTGTCAGCTGTCAAGGAGGAGAAAAGCTTTTTGAAATTTATCTCATCCATTAAAAAAAAGAACACCTCTGATGCATGTCTTTTGAAGAGCACTTACCAGAATACAGATTCTTTGACAAACATTTATTATTATCAGGTATAAAAGCAGACTGATTTTTTTTTTTTTACATATAAATACAAAATGTTCTCAGGTAAGTGACAAGTCAATTAAATGTATCCACTTTTTAGGAGTCTATACACAAAGCACATATACAGCATATGAAAAGGCAAGACACTGCATGGTTTTTTTTTATGAAGTTTCTACTATCTGGTAAATCTTTAAGTTACATTCTCCAAAAGGACTGTGTAACTGTGAGGTGCTTACTCCATCAGCATTAACTGAGTTCAGTCTTATTACCTTACTGTAGCATAGTTCCAGCGTTGTTGTGAACACCAAATTCCACAGACAGCATTTTCTGAAGACTGTGGATAGTTTCCAAAAGATACCCACCTTTAGCTGGGCAAATAGTTCTAGATGACCATCAGATTTCCATGGCAAGTGAGAAAATTAAGCATTTCCAGGTTTATTTCCTTTCTTCAATGTTTGTGAGAGAGAACCAGCTGCACACACTCACTGCAGGAGAAATGGGTGGAAGGCTGTACCCATCTCACACAAAAAGAGGAACAAGACTAAACCATCCTTCTTTATTTAGAGTACTATATAAGAGTCCTAGTCAGTCCTGGTTATACCGCTTCTAGAAGACACCAATACGGATGAAGACTAAGCATTAGAGTATCAAATGAGCATGAACCACAAATATTTGTTAGGTTTCAAAGGGAGCTGCTAAATTTTAAACTCCAAAATAAAGGACTCTTGAAGATCCATCTAAAGCCAGAACATTTATAACATAGCACAATCTGCCATGTGATGGAAGCCATAGAACTTTATGTAATTAATGATTGTTGCAGGGAATCCTAGGTTTGTAATGAACCACAGCATCTAGAGCAGGTTTGAAAATTGCAGTTAGGGCCTCTAACTATGTATGACATGTATTTTGGCTTGCAGGACAAACAAGGAAATGGTTTAAGATGATGTAGGCTGTAACACATCTCCTGTTCCACTTGCATGTAGCACAAAGAACCTGTTAGAACATGGATGCCACTATTCACACCACAGAGCTGGGCTCAGGCTTGCCAAACACAATCCTGTAATGCCAACTGCTGGCTAAGCCATGAAGCAGGAGCCACCATGATGGGGAACAGATGAAAACTGTTGCTCATCACGATGAGAAATTCCAACTCTCTGTTTCCTCCATAAAAGAAAACTCCCAAGAAGTTTGTTGCTTGATATCACAGAAAGTGACATAAAGAAAAAGTGAAGGGAAGAGAGCAAGTAGGGCATTTCTGGTGAGATCAGAGCTGCATTTGTCACATTACCTAGTGCTGAGTGGAGCTGTTCTGGTCACGCATACCATAACTCCTCTGCATGTTTTTTACAACCCTGATTCAGAAAGACACTTAAATATACATGTAACATTTGAAATAAACGTCTAATTACAAGACACAGTTTACATTTGAAACTAGAATGTGTAAGTCTAATTCTAACACATACTTCCAGCACAATTCTATTACAAAATCTAACTGCAAAGTTCAAAGGGTAAACTTCTGGACATCTGGCCTAGCGTTTGGTTTTGCTTGGTTTTTTTTTTTTCCTCCAGAGAATCCAGAAAAAGGACAGGCAAGCATTCAACATAGACAAAAATCCCAAAACTTATGGGTTGGGTCTCTTGCTATTTTTCAGGACAAAGTGCAGTTCAGAGCTTCAGGGCCCAGGGACACAACACAACTCTCATACCCTCCCCATCTCTGCTTCAGTGTTACTTATCCTTTCATGATAGTTTTCTATGTCTATGCAATATTTCACGCGATTGGTAACTACGGATATATGTGGAGGGTCTAGAGGATAAACTTAAAACTATGCTTTAACGATTAATATATGAGTTCTTAGAATGGAATTCTGAAAATAACTGTGCTGTATACCTAAATACAGCATTTTATTATTTTCAGTGCTGTTGACTAATTCTGAATTGAGATAATGCTAAACAGACCAAATTATTTCAGTAAAAAGAAGACAACAATCAGTCTAGCAAAGTCATTCATTACAATATTTATTCTATGAAACAAAGAAGAAAACATGAGATTAAAAAATGTTCCATGCACTTCATATAATACAGAGATAGACATTGTCACAAACAAAAGAATGAGAAAGCAAAACCTCCACTGAAAATCCTAAGAATTAAACTCTCCACATTGCATCACATCAATGCAAAAAGCATATACAGGAGAAAGAGTGGTCTAAATAAAGTGGCAGGTTAGCTGTCAATATCTAAGATGAGCAAACCAGCCTGCAAGAATCTGCCATCACCTCTCTTACCATAAAACCAAACTGATGCAACTTATTTTCCTTGCTACCAAATTCTTAGCATTATCTTTGGCTGGGAAACAAGGACAACATAGCAAAATTCATATTAAGCTGCAGTCTAGAAAGATACTAGGGTTGAAAGTGTAGGTAGGTACAGAAAGATAGCAGGGCATGATGGGTGGGAGGAGACTGCAGCTGTTCCACTGCTAGAAGCAAGGTAGAGGGACATAATTTGACTATCTTACCAGGAACACAGGGGGTGGGAAATACATCTTGTGAAAGAAGTATGGGCAGAGAATATATCTAGTGCCTCCCTTCAATCACATACAAGCCATGCTGCATTTTTATAATCCTTTTATAGGATGCTGAGAGCAACACCTTTATATAGGTTACAAATTACATTATTATAAACCTTACTGCTGAAAGCTTTTGATCCCATTCCTTCTCCTCGACCTACAACACTGCATTTGTCTTTAGCAAAGTTGTTATGAGATCCTCCTTTTGCTTTAATTTTACAGAACCTCTCACACTCCCATAACAGTTACCAACCACATAACTACAACCACAGACTCAGTCTAATTCTGGGCTCTGACACAAAAGCAACCCCCATCTCTTACTGGGAATGCCCAAAAGCTGCCATAGCTGTACTTGGGGAGGGTGGTATAGAGAAAGGAAGTACAAAGCTCTGCTTACACAAACACCTATTACCCCAGAAGCCCCACTCCATGCAGGCTTAGGAACACCATAATCAAGGAGTTGCATGTGGGGAGGAGCAAAGAAAAGACAGGAGACTGGGATCCTTCCCCCTGCATCTGGGGATGCATCCACTTCTCAAACAACAGCATTCTTCTGCTAGCTACCAAGCTATCTCTGCTGCAGTGCTGAAGGTTCTGCATGGGCCTCCTGTGAATGATGCACCATGGGGGAAGATTGTTACAGTTACAGATGTGGTTTTCACATTTCTTAAAAGCATAAAGGTAGGAATTCCTACTTTAAAAAATGTACAGTAAAGTGTAATTTAACCTTTCACATGAAATATTACAAAATTAGAAGATCTGAGTATAGAGTTGCCCATGCTACACTTTAACTGTTCCTCTGCATGTACAGATCAGGAATATACTATCTCGCATGATCTTTTCACCTTTCAATATACAGAAGAACCTAATTTCATTCCCTGGACAAGAACAAATGAGGCACAAAGAAGACTCCAAAGGAAATCCCAAGTCCAGTATTTCTCACTTCTGAGTGCTTGCAACTAAAATAACGTTTTCTTGATGGAGATTTTAAAATTCAATTACGTTTTATGTGCTCCATTTACTTTGCATTAGGAAAACAGAAAATGCTGTTAAAGATGAAGGTCTCAGGTCTTCACAGGTTTCCACAGGCCTTGGTGAAACACAAAGACTAAGTCTTCTTTTAAAATTAACTGCCCAGCTTCCTAGCTAGTGTAATTTCTATGTTGTTCATGTAAACATTACACAGAGTCTTTGTACCACCCACTAAGCTCTTTGCTTCAATCAACTATTTGTGCCCCAAAGCACATCCTTATGTTTCTTCCTACACCACAGCCACCCTCCTACACCACAAAAGATGTAACAAAATAGGAATTAATCATAGGCTGCATACTTACAGGGATTGCTGCTGTTTGCTTCTGTCTTCCCAGCCTTGGCGAGTTTCGTTAAGTTCTGCTGTGCTTTGCCTTGCTCCTCTCCAGTTAGCAGGGCTTTTATTTCAGAGGGGATTTTCCCTTGGTCCATCGCCATGCACCACTGCTTATACTGAAACATGCAAACACATTAGGCATTAGCAAACTGCCAGGATCACATTAGCAGACAAAACAGAACTGTAATCTTTACCTTCCGGTATATTCATTTAAGGTTTGAATTTACTGGGCTGAAGCCTCTTACAAAACTGCAGAGGACTTATGAGCTAAGCACGTGTCCATGGTTGCATATCTGTCCTCAGTAAATCCAGTTTCAGGCAATAAACTGCTACTTGGTGGCACTACTAGACAGAATACTGTAATTATTAAACAACATGGAACACTTTGTGCATTTTCTCACTGCTGCCATGCTGGAATACCGTTCCAGTTCATGGCCTATTAAAAACAAATATTTCACATGACTCTGGGGCTGACAGACTATTAAGAGGGCCTTTCTGATTGTGTAAGGCACGGTTACAGCACATGTGCCTTATTTCTAGTTCCCTCATCTTGAATTCTTGACAAACCCTGAAGCATACTGTAAAAATCTGTGGTCAGCTGGCTGACTTTCCACACAATCCTAACCCTATTCACTTGTGATTAGCCCTGCATGTTCAAACAAACCTAGTTCAAGGTCAAGGCAATAGCATCTCAATATCACTGAGGAACAGAGTTTTGTTTCCAGATGAAACATTCTCTTGGGTTAATGCAGCTTATTAAGCCAAGACACCCATCTTATACATGCTAGAACACAGGACAGCTGTGCAATCAACTACACAGAGAGTATGCTGCAAGAATCAACCTCCTCAACAGAGACAACCATCTGTGGGAAGCAATGACTCACTGTAGATATATGTTCCCCCCTTGATATATTAACACATCTCTTTCCATCCTCTACCTCTTTCTACCTCTGTCAGTAGTTTTCCAAAACAATCATTTCAAAGACAACAGAGTCATATGAGATGGCACTTTCTTTGCTTGCTTCCAGTTCAAAATCAGCAGGTAACTTATGACTTGAGTTTTGTATTCGACATGTAAAGTAGATAAACAGCTGAATGCATCTGTTACTGATGTTTTGATACCTATGACTAGCCAAATCCCACTCTCAGTCACAGTGATTTTGAGAACACGACTGAATGAGGACAGGTCCCAAATAATATTGAGGGTTAGGTTAAATGACAGTTCTTACCATCTCAAGCTCTTCTCTGAGAGCGCAAATGGCTCGCTCTCTGCTTGAAACCAGCTCTTCCAGGTACTGGTACCTCAGCTTCTTCCTGGCTCTGCACTCTCTTGCACTCTGACGACTTCTTTCAAGTTTTGCCTTCAAGTCTATCTTGGCTGGTTTACGACCTCGCTTGCCTGGTTTCTTTACCTTGCCTCCAACCACCTGGAAATGAAGGGTACAGTAAAGATCCTGTTCTGCAAAGGTAATAATGTAACCATGTCACTGTGCCCATCAGATGTCTCAAGCAGAAGATCTTCCATATGCTTTCACTGATTCTGGAGCAACAGAGGAAGTAAGGGTGCTGATGTATGAAGTTTTTAGTGGCAACATCAAAAAAACGCGAGGGATACAATTTCATAGTGCAGTCAACGCTTAAGCAGTCCTATTGTAAATACTACTAATCTGATCTGTAGGAGCTCCACAGAATGGTTGAGGGTGGCAGGGACCTCTGGACATTATGTGGTATGAAATCCCTCCAGCTCAAGCAGGGCCACCTAGAACTGGCCACACAGGACAGTGTCCAAATGGCCTTTGAATATCTTCGAAGAGACTCCTTAAAGCCCTCTGGTCAACCTCTGGAAGTGCTCAGTCATCCTGACACCTGGCACCACTCAAGAGGGCATGTCTCAGGCTACTTGCCAGCTCTCGAAATACTACATTATAGAGTTTAACAGTTTAATTTGGAAGAAAAAAAGAAATATTTATTTATATCAATATAACCCAGAACTTAGTTTTGTTGCAACGAAATTACTACAGTTTCAGCCTATTTTAAAGATGAAACTTGTCAGAATTATTTATTAGCCATCTGAGCTTCCCCAGCCCCAATTTCTTTCAAAAGAATATTCTGAGGAATTCTACTAAACAGGGAACTCAGTAACACTGAGTCCTGCCTCTATTCCAGATGTACCTATCCACTCTGCCCATGTTTACCTTCAAAACGTTATTACACAGCCTGGCAAACTGTCTCCTCACACCTCTTTGTGCAACCTAACCCAGTGTTAACTCTCCCCAGTGCTTAATTTAGATATTCCTTTTGGAAATGTCACTTCATAGTTTCTTGTCCTATGAAGTACAGATTTAGCATCATTTACCCCAACCTTCTTTGTGGCTCCTTTTTAGAGGTCTGAAAGCTTCTCTTGCTACAAATAACAAAAAAAGGGAACAGTTTCCTCAATGCTTACTCTATGCTTCCCCACCCAAATATTCTACCCTTAACATAACAGCATGACACAAGAGTTAAAGTCTTAAATATTGCCTGGAACCTAATACACTGGCCATCACATAGTATTGCCCTGTAAAAGCTTTACATTAGCTACAGTCCCCACCTACCCTCTGAAGTGAGGATTTCTCTTATTTACATTCTGACCACACTGTTTGAATGGAGGGGGTGTGGAGAAACACACCTAACACACACCTGCATACAAGAATTTCACTGCTGGCTTCGTGTTTCACCACACTGTATACAGAAAAGACTTCTTCTAACAGGCAGTGTACAAAATACCAGAGTTCATCATAAAAAAGGCACTTTTAACTGTGCAATACTACAAAACAAGTCGGCTTTGACATTCAAAGAAGTCACTTGTTCTACAAACTTAGCAGGCTGCAATAAAAACAGTAACATAGTGAACTGACGTGTTAGAATGGAGGAAGAAAAGGATTATACAATTGAGCCTATTCTCTTTGGAAAGTGAGTCAACAATCACATGCCAACATAATTCTATCCTCTCCATGTAGCCTCTCCTAATTTATTCAGGAGTAGCTGCCCACCATAAGCAAACGGAGGAACAGAAAGTATTTAATGGACATCTACTGATAATGAAACAAACACATTCAGAAAAGCAAAAGAAAAAAATAAATCAAACTCTTTAACATTTGAGCTGCTGAATACAGTTTGAATAACCCATTCACCCTGACAAGGTGTTCTCCTTAAGATCACCTAGTTCAGAGACTATATTCACCAACATAGGACTAAACTAACCATGGCCAAGGAGGAAAGAAGCTCCAAAGAAAAGAAAGTGTTTGTCCCCTTTTAGCATGACAAGCACAGCTCTGTCCTCTCATGGAATCACAATCGTATTTATGCATGGTGTGCTTTATAGTCCTAGCTCAGCAGGAGTTAGAAATATGCACAGTCTTCCCAGGAGGGGCTGTAGGCACCCACCATTTGCCATCTATTATTACTTGCACTTTAAAGATTTCTTGCTATTACTTTATACACTACAGCCAAAGTACTTCAGTCCTCAAACACTTCTAGTACCTGAGGGGTTTTTGTGTCAATGCAAGGTAGTTTCAAGAAAATCTTTGAATTCAAGAGGTAGATAAGGTCTGGTAGACACATACGCTCTAGCTCTCCTAAAAAACTTTTGCCGTCCTTGAGTTCTGGCCCTCTAGAAGAGTGAGCCAGCACTCAAGGTCAGAGCCCCAGCACACCACATACTGCCGTATGAACAAAACACTGCATCAGCCCTTAGTCCCACACAGGAGCATCTCACAGCCATGCTTTTTCACCGGAACCTCAGGCAGGACAATAATTGCTACCACTCTGTTTCTCAATAACAGCAACTTAATACTAGCAAATAGTACCTAACCTTTCCCCAGCCAGCATCTTGGTGTAAACTGCTTTGAACACTGAAAATGCATCCTTGATACACCATTATCAATTAATTTTTTTCCCTTTAGTCCCTCTGGAGAGCTTTCTACAGATAGGTACACTAACTGCTCTCTCTCCCCCAAGACCTTTTACCACTGCAGCACTACACAAGATCTCTTACAAGAGGAAGAAGGCTTGTACCCCTTGGGTAACTGCTTGCCAATGCTCTAACCACTAGGACTACAGAAATAATTAAAAGTTTCCTTCCCTTTTAACTCTGACTTTAAGCAGCAAAGCCCTAATAATCTGGTTTCATGCCACCCTGAAAGTCTCATGCTGCCTTCATGGCTGCTGAACTGGAGTTCCCAATACACTTACGCATCACCCTGCACAGCTAGTTTGGTAAGCAATTTAATCAAACCCTGCATCCTAAACAGTTTTTACTCACCAATATTTAGAAGCTCGTCCTGTAACCTTAAGCAACCCAGCTGGGAGAAAAAATAGGCCTGATAAATCCTTTGCCACCATCCCATGTCCCCTGTTTCTAGTCATGTTTGCCTGCTCAGCTGCCACACCGATGTGACAAAAAGAAGACAAAGCAGAAGTGCTAGCTTGAACATGGCAAGAGACCAAGAAAAAACAAGCAAGCAAACATTTTTTTATTCCCTTTGTATTCCTCTAGAGTTTACAAAAGGATGCAATCTATTAGCATTCAGCAGTCAGGATTTGGGGCTCTTTTCAGGGAGCCATGTGCAATCAAGACCCAGAACAACATTAATCATAAAACATCTGTCATAGATATATTCATAATGGCATGCATTTCTCAGAAATCTGACCAACCTCCTATTTCAGTTCACTCAGACTTGAGAAAACAGGAAAACATAACTCCCTCCCTTTTAATACAGTACTTGGATCATAACATCATTCTTGCTTTGCATCAGGGTTCAGGTACAAAATTATTTGACCTGGAATTGGAAATAGCTGCAATTACTTGCCTCAATAAAGAAAAAGATCTCAGATTTCTGGATTTTTTTTTTATTAGAGGGATTCAGTAGATCTCTACAGAAGCACTGCCAGATTGCATAATGAAGAGGTCCTCCTTAGGAAGGACATACGTACATACTACGGCTACTAGTATTCACAAGCACACAGGAACCAAGCCACTCCAACAGAAGATTGTAATAAAGCTGACCTCACCATGACATCTGCAGGTTTGCAACAATTTGGCAGATTAAAACAATACTATCTGAAGCACTGTTCAGCAGTACTGATCAGCAGTGCTGATCGCATTGATCAGTTCAGCACCTTCCAACAGCAATTCGTTCATTCTCTGATAAATAAGATGTTCTTAAGTGCTCCATCAACTGGTACTTGGGATCCAGCTCAAGGAATCATCTTAAGCAGAGTCTTGGTTGCATTGCTAGCTGAAGGTCTGAAGAATTTAATTTAGCACAAAGCCGATGATAACCTCAGCTATAGAGGCTGAAATCAGAGTGACACTTTTACTTAAAAAAAAATAAATTAAAAAATGACATTAACAAATAAAGTATTTGTCTCAAGAAATCACTTATTAAAACTCCATCAGCTCATTCATGTTTCAGCTCAGTTCATATAGCAGAATTAAAACAAGTGCAAGGGATTGAGATTTACTTTTAAAAAAATCTGAAGAGTGGACAGCTTTATTGTCATCAGAACCAGGTAACAAAAGGTCTTCCTAAGTCTACTTTTTTTACATTCCTTTGTGTATCCAACTGTAAGTAACTGCCTTTATCTAGCAAAGTATTTTAAGAAGCTGTTGGATGTAAGGTA
>JAVHNF010047627.1:0-18568 GCA_034783455.1 Micropsitta finschii
GCCGGGTGGGGCGGGCCGGGGCGCGGGGTGCCCCCTCGGCTCCCGTCCCGGGCCGCAGTCGGGCTGGGGAGGCGGGGAGCGGGGGGTGGGGGGGATGGCGAGGAGGCTCCGTGCCGCCATGGCCTTGCTGCTGTTCCAGGCCCTGCCCGAGGGGCTGCCTGCCAGCGTGGAGCCTGCCCAGGTAGGGGCTGCCCTGGGGGGGCTGCCTGGGGGGGTCTGGGCTTGCGCCGTGCTGGGGGGTTGTGTCCATGAGGCTGGGGGATACAGGCTGTGGGGGGCCTGAACGCTTGAGGGACAGCGCAGGGGTCTGTACCCTCCGTGGTGAGGGACGTGGCCTTTGGGGTAGGGGGTCAGGTTGGGCTTGCAGGAGTGGGGTGTCTGGGCTCCTGGGGCTCGAGGAGGCTTCTGGGGGCCCGCCTGAGGTCTGGGGAGCCCTTTAGGTGAAGGAAAGCTGGAGGAGATGCAGCGACTGAAGTTCTGGGGTGCTTCTGTGTTGAGGGGATGGAGAGGGTTTGTAGAGGATCTAGGTGCAGGTGGCAGTGCCTCTTTGAGGTGCTTTGTACGGCAGCGTAGCTTGCAGACCGAGGAAGAAAGGTGCTTGGTGGTGGTTGACTGGAGATGGTGGTGAAGATGGCCATAGTGAGGGCAGAGGCTTGAGCTGGCAGGTGCATGGGGGCTGTGGATGGAGCAGTGTGTGTCTTCCTGGGGTGGTGACAGAGAAGAGGTGTCCTGTCAGGGAATGGGGCTGGAGGAGGTTTGGGATGAGACGGAGGGTGGCTCTGGGACAGCTAGCCAGAGGGTCAGTGGGGAAATGGGACTTGTGTGGTGCTGCACAGGCTGGGTGAGCTGGTCTGCCCATGGCAGGAACTGTGGTGGAGAGGTTTGGCACAAGCCTCGGCACAGAGAGAAGGAAAAGGGAGTGTGTATCAACTGGGATGAGGGGAGCAAGGCCTTATCTTTGTAGGCTCTGACCACACGCTTACTACCTTCTTCTTGCCTGGAAAGGGTTTTAATAAAGTTGATTCTCTCTTCTTCATCTCTTTACTCTGTTTCCTGTCTATGCTGCAGTGTGTACCATTCAGATCACCAGTGATGTTCTTGGGTTCCCCGTGTAGGTGCATGTAGACCTCTCCCACCTTGATATGTATGCTTATTGTCACTCGGAGAGGACTGTACTAGGCCAAGCAACCTGTGCATGACCTGGATCTTATTATTTGTGGAGTCAAGACGTCTCTTTCACCCTATGTAGAACACAGACAAAACAGGATGACTTCTGGTTTGATATGGTTTATTACTTATAAGGTACAAATGGTAGGTTGCATGTGTTTCAGGTCTGAGCAAGTGAGATGCTACTCTGTGACTGTAAGTCCCAGAAGCTGCGGGTTGCATGGTGCTTAATGTCACAAGGGTGCAGATGGGGAGCTCCCTTTCTGGAAGGCTTCCACTGAAATATTTCCCAATGCTTCTGCTGAAGTTTGCTGAGGAGTTTGCCTAAGACTACATATGTTATTTCCCTTTTGTATTACTGTCATCTTTTCAGGATGCTAAGAGCATTAGATCTACTTTAAAAGCTGTGTAATCTCCTATTGGTAGTGCCATCCCAAATCTCTTTTGGATTCGCTGAGGCTAAGGTTGGGCATTGCTGCCCTAGGGAACCAGGTGCCGGACTGTGTTGAATTGTATGTTTTCCACACTGTCTCAACTGCCTTTACCAGGTGCTTGGTGCTTGCTCTGTTTCATCTGCGAGCTGAGGTTCTTAAACTAAACATACAGAAGTACATCAAAGATCTGGTTTGCTCTCTGGTCGTTGTGGCATTCCAGCTGCAAGCAGTGGTCAAGTGGTAGGATTATCTGGACAGAAGCTGTGAAAGTGCTGAATGCTATACATGCACGTAAAAATACTATACCTGCTTTGAAGACTGTGAAAGACGCTCCCTGCCTTATATGCATTGTGCGTTAGTGAAGGAGCTGGTAGAATAAAGGAATAGGAAGTAGAAAGGAGGAAAGGAAAAAAGAGGGTGTGGAAGCAATCATACAGCTAGGCTGCCTGTGGAATAGTTGCATACGTGACTTGTGGGTATCCTCTCCAGTCAGTGCACTAGAAATAATCCTAAAATAACACGTCTTGTGTGTGGTACAATACATGAGAGTGGGGGAGAAGAGCTTTGGCAACCTACGTTTTCTTTAAAGCACTTAGATACAGATACATCTTTTACTCATTTTCTTTTCATAGTTTGTCTATATAAAACCCTTGCAGTTTATTTTAGATCTTAAATGTAGACTCTGTCTGTCAAAAGTCTGGTATTATCTTGCTGCATACTAGAGATTGACAGCTACCCACTCGAAAATGACAGTGGTAATGTAGGATCTGGAAAATGAGCATGTAACAAGACTTTATCTCTCTTGGTGTTGCCTTGGAGTGTGATTTCCTCAGAGCTGATGGGCTTGTAGAGAGGAGCTGCAGTGGGGTAGTGCTGGACTTGGAAGATCTCACCAAGGCTTCCTGTGTTTCTAGCTGAAACCCTGACAGCATTTGCCTCTTGTCCTCTCCAGATGGTTGCTGCCCTTGCTGCCTCTAGGGACTGCTGCCTACTTCTATCTACCTTGCAGACATTTGCCATGGCCTGCTTGCTGCTGCTGTTGGGAAGAGCTTACTATGCAGGGTGTACACCTTCTTGCCTGTATAAACTACCCCACAGACCTGTGGTGGTCTAAGGCTTGGAGGTGCTGCAGGAAATGTGTCCTCTAAATAATTCAGGAGGTGGAGCTGTACTGCTAGCTGCACTGAGCAAACATTCCTGAGAACACACTGTACTCTGCAGGAGGGTCTAATTTTCCAGGTTAAAGTAAGTCCAGCCTGCCTAGGATCTTCAGAGACTTTCCTTTTAACTGGTGCTTGTTTTGGATGGTGGATGGAGGACAATGAAGGTAATTAGGTCATCACAATACCAAGTTGTTCAACTGTCTCCATGAGTATTCATTGCAGTTTCACTTGTAATCAGAGCACAAAACTCTATTAACAGGAATAAAAACATTTATCAGTACATTATGGGCAGAAATACTTCAATTATGTAATAAAATTAGGATATATGTCATGGGAAGAAGACATTGGCCATGTTCAGTTGCAACTGAGCCACACACCTTAGCTGTGTGCTCCCCTCTTGGTTTCAGGGAGAAAGAAGTGAGGAAATAAGAAAACGATCTATTTTAAAATCAGCTTGATCAGATTTGAAATGGAAAGCTTTGAAGATTAATCACTTTTCTATTGTAGTTTATCTGCAGGGCAGAGTAAAGGTTATTTGACTGCCTTAACTATCTGTCTGCTTCTCACGCCTGCAGCTTAATTATCACATAGTTTTCTCAACTGTTGTTTTTCATAAAAACAAGATATTTAAGTGAATGCTAACTATATGACAAGTCTGCAACATCTTCCTGTCTCTAATAAGGTGGTTTTGAGCCAAAATCTGTCAGAAACATGCTCTTAGAAAGACCAATTTCATCTCAAATTAAAGAATTTGATTGGAGTACTGTGACTTGAGGGATGATTCCTCATACGTGACAAAGAGGATGGATCTTCGCTTTAAGAAAGAACTCAGTGGACTGTCTCTGTGGCTAACACCCCTGTAACACAGAGTTCTGTCCAAGGCTGGCCTCTAGCTATGACCACAACTCTGATTGCACCAATATGGAGTCACCAGTCTTCATCCAAGAGTATGGCTGCGTTTGGGCTATTGCAGAGCATCGCTTCAGGTAGTTTGTGAATTGAACAGCAAAATTTCAATTATCCTCGTGTAAGAGAGGCTCACCTCATCAATAAATTTATGACAACTTTTAATTAAGGTAAAGGTAATTAGTTGCAACTACACTTCTGTGTCTCCTGAAGTTCATTGGGGTCCTTCAGAAAGACAGCTGCTCATATAACTGTAGGATATATTTTGTTTGCCATGGTATCTTGTCTGTGACATGGTTTTTGGCTTGCTAATTTCCACAGTTTTGGCAGGAGGCAGCAGAGATCAAAGTACGTCCTGTACTTGCTCAGAACAGGGACCTCTAAATAACTGTGCAGATTGGATTAAGCATTGCTCATACCGTGGTGGTGATAGCACCGTGAGGTCTGGTGCCTCATCTGTATAGCACGCTTTCCTGCTGATTAAAATGCTTTTGGTTGTGAGTTGCCCTTACACACAATGCTGTGAGAATTTCTCCTTCCATCTCTGCAGCTGTGCAGCAGATGGAAAGCCTGGTCAGAAAGTGTCCAGTGCAGCCTGGGAGCAGTTTCCTTCAGGGCAGTCAAAGCAACTCTGTGACTGAGACATGTCATTGCCTTTCTGAGAATTTCCTTGCCACCTTCCAAATATTAATTAACAAAACCCACTATCTTAAGAATAAACTCGGGCAGCTTTTGTTGTGCTATGCTGCAAGGGGACTTGGAAAGTTTCATCTGCCAGAATTGTTGCAATATAGTCAGGGATTTTTCCATCCTCGAAGCCTCAAGAGCCAGGCAGGGTCAGGCCAGGTCAGTCTCATCCAGCTAGGGGCAGCATCCAATGCTGACTGTTCCTGAGCAGTGCCTCTGCTGGGTACAGTGCTGCTGGGCACCAGGGATGCTGCCCAAAGTAGTGATACTGCCATTAGCCCTCCTAGTGAGGCAAAGGGATGGATGCGCTCTGTGTTTGGCCACATTTCAATGTCTAAAACACCCATAAACCCCTCTTTGATAAACCCGCTTTGATTCCTAGAAGTCCTGCTCTCTGAAGCTGCTTCAGCAGTTACTTTTCTGCTGGCAAAAGAGGGTGCTCTTCTCTATATCTCTGTCAGCTTGTGTTAACCCAGTGTTATGTTGAAGTTCATCTTCTTTCTTTCTGCAGTATTAGAAAGGCATTAATATAGCTAGAAGTTTGTGTTTCTTTGTAATGTGAAAACATGTGGACATCCTCTGAGATAACGAGCAGTATATTTAGTAAATGCAAACCACCCACTTTTAGCCTTTTTTTTTTTCCCTTCAAGTCATATTGAGAGGACTGGCAGGACTGAACAGGCATTAACTTGTGGCAAAAAGCTACCAATGGGCTAGTGATCTTCTGGCCTACTTCTCCATCCAGTGCTGTTTGTGCTGTGCCCTTTGGTTGTGGCTGTGCCTATACAAACCTCTCGTCAGGCATGTCCTGCACTTTTAGTACCATTGAACTACACATGGCCTTTTGTTGTTTCCTGACAACGTGCATATTTGGTAATGGGTTTGGGGGTTTTCCTCTAATTTGAGCTGCCCTGTTTTGCAGCACAAGAATTTGTCCTTTCTGGTTAGCTGCATAGGAATCTTCACAGCTTAATGTATTTAACTGGTGATTTTATGACTATACATTTGTCTTGCATTTGCTTTGAAGGGTTTGTGAATCCAAAGTGATTGGGCAAGCTGCTCCTGCCGGGGTTGTGCTGCTGTTTTTGCAATATGGAGGAAAGCACTTGGCATGTCAAGAGGCATTTCAAAAGCAGTCTCTGAGGCAGGGCTGTTGGCAGTCTCGAAAGTCATGACAGGGCAGAGATGCTCATTGCACATTTTAGGGGAACCTGGTTGCACGAGGTATTGGTCTGTTCTTCCAAACCAGAAGAATGTAAGCATGGAGTGTTGGAATGTACTCCTGGATGACTTCATGGAGAGATGCTGATGGGGAAGCTAGGTCCCTCCTTCCCCCTGCTATCTTGTGTGATTAAAAAGCCCACAGGTAAGAAGATAGGTTTTGAGATGCCAGCATCTGGGTGCTGTGGCAGTGGAGCTTGACAGTCGGTTGCCTGTGTGGCTGAGCCTGTGAACAGTGCACGTAACAAACAGGCCTGAAATAACAGCTGGCTGGAGAGAGAACGCTGCCAAGCAGGAATTGCATGCCCGTACTTTGCCTGTGACAGGAAGTGTGTTGGCGTGGCAGTCACAGATGATGCTTTTTCCATGATTTCGCAGGTACTGGTAGACTGCAGAGGAAGGCTCAAGGTGCTGCAGAGACCTGCTGTTTATCTGCTTGGATAAGGAGGAACTTCATTCTCCTCTAATGATGTGATTATCAGTGGGATCACTGCCCCCAGTATTATTTAATTTAAATGACTGCTACAGTCTCTGCAATGGCTTGTGAATCTATAATGGAGCGCTTTGCATGAGGGGACTTGCTGGGTGCCAAGTGAGTTGATCACAGAAGGGACCTCTGGAGATTGTCTAGTTCACCCCCCCGCCAAGGCAGGGCCACCTAGAGCACAGGAACATGTCCAGGCATGATGCATCAGACCGAACCACTTAATGCCAGTGTGGCCAGTGCTCCCTGGCATGCTGTACCCTGAACAGACAGAAAAGAGAGACTTTATTTTGTGTGGAGGCAGCTTGTGGTGCTGCTGGTTTGCAGGCCTCCTCCACTGGTCAGTATCCATTCAACCGGTATTGCCTGTGGTTGGTCCAAAGAGAAAGAGTATGAGAGAGCTGGGTTGCGTAGGAAATTTAGATGCAGTTGCCTGACTCTTCCTTCTTCACAAGCACTTCTGCATCAGCATCAACAAATCCAGCCACTGACAGCGCACTGGCAGTTTGCTAGCAGTCATCACTTGAACATGGAAGAAATCTCCAGTGCATCAGGGGGCAGAGCTTTTGCCATTTAAAATGTTGCTGGCCTCTAGCTGATAGTGACTTACAGAGGTGTAGGTGGGTATGGCGAGCAGCTGCCAGTACGGACAAGCTGTAGAGTACTGGGTTTAGGGAAGAATGGAAAACAGAGACCTTTCCTTTTCTCATGGCAGTTCAAGACCTGAGGATGTTGACTGCAGTCCTTAGGACTAGCAGAGAAAAGCAGTTGCCTCAAGAAAGGAAAGCTCTGCTAACAGTAAAGGATTCTTCCTTCTTTCCTCTTTCATCTTCTGCATTACTATGAAGTGTAAATTTATTACTTTAGTGGTGATGTGTTTTTATTTCATCTTTGGTTCTGGTGTGAGCAAAGCAGTGATGAGCATTTCAGAGGCAACTCAAGAGTAGAAGTCCATGGTTTTTAGGGGGTTTTGGTTTTTAGTTTGGGGTTTTGGGGTTGGGAATTTTTAGGTGGTTTTGTGGGTATTTTTGAGATCTGTGAGGGATCATGATCAAAGCAAAACCTAACCCTGTCTTGGCTCTATTTGAGGCTGAGGGAGCTTGTTAAGATACTGATTTGCTGAAAGTCCTGGTGCCAAATTTGATAGGAAGAGACCTCTAAGATGCATAAGATTTCAACAGAATTTCTGAAAACAGGCACAGAGACCTAAAAAAACCTCCAGACCAAACAGAAACCAACCAACCAACCAAAAAAAACCCCAAACCAGCAAAAAACACAGAAGCATCACTGAGCGAGAAGCTACAGTTGTGAGCTTATTAAGCGCTGGGAAATTTATGAGTCTGTGATTGACTGATTTGATATATGCCCTAGCTTCTGGAAAAGCTTCAATTGGAGCTCACAGTTTACTAGCCTGCAAAGTCAATCAGCCTTGTGGAACAAATTAATGGGAGGTCAGCTTTACGGAGCTCTGCTGGTTACAGAACTATTCTTATTTTTCTTTTTTGTCTCCTGCTGGCTGAACAGCAAATTGGAGGGGAAAAGGCTGATAAGCTGTAGAAACAGTTATGAAGTGTGTGTTTTGCCGGGAATCTCACCAGCTGTCTTGAGCTTCCCTTGTGTAAAAGATGAGAGTTGCTTTTTGGAAACAGTGAGGAAACTCAAACATTAATGGCATGCCAGCAGACTGTGCTGAATCTTTTTAGTGAGCAAAACTGATTCACTCTTTTCTCTCATGTCCTAGCACACAGATGTGACCAGCAGGTCAAGGACTCTTGTCCACAAGAGACTTCTTTTTACTTAATATGGAACCGGAGCTTGCAATTAAGAGAGTCTGGGATAATGCTGTCAGTCAAACAAGGGTGTAATTGTGGCAGTCACACCAGAGGCCTGATATGGAAAGAGTGTAAAATATGCAGAAGTACTCACCCCTGCCAAGCACTGTATTCCTGACTCTTTGTAATAAGAGTTTTATTTGTTAATACTGTATCAGTAGTTGCATGGCTTTTTTTTAAAACCTCTACGTGGGATCCTGTTTAAATCCCAGGTAGTGGATGGTGGCCAACAGGAAGGCATGGGAGCAGCATGTCTTACACCTCCAGCAGAAGATCAGGCCATTCTGTTGCATAAAATGTCCCCTGTGACATCTGTCCAACTTGTGGTGGGCAGAAAATTAGTCCCACAGAATTCACAACCTGCTGCAAAAGCACCTTTTTGAGCTTTCTAGCTGAGCTAAACATGAATTAGGAGTGACTAATGTGGAATGAAAGGGCTAAACAGTGGCTGGGGTCAGTCTGGGCCAAGAGGGAGGGGAAAAACTGGAGGAGGTGGTGGTCATCATACAGGGGTGTTGCAAAGACTGGACAAAGCCTTTTAAGAAGGCAGCATGTCTTCAAGGCCATGATACTGGGCTGACTTCATCTCATCCTGTATATCATTTGTAATTGCTTTGGGAATATTACCAAAAGTGTCCCCCCCCTTGGTGGGAGGAAAGACTTTTCTTCAGATACTACCTGAACGATGTTTTCTCTGTGCTAGGAAAGCATTTAATGCAGCTACCTGAATGCAAGGTCATGACTCATGTCTGGATCTCCTGTGTGATGAATTCCTTCTTCCCTTTCTCCTTTGCAGACTGTTTTTCAAGTAATGAATGTTGAAGAGGAGGAGGGTTGCATGTGTATTGCATTGCCTGCGCATTACCTTGTCATTTTGACTTCTGTCGTTTTAGAAGCAGCAAACTTCACAGTTTGCATTTGACTCTCCAGTCTCCTGTGATCTGAAGCTTAGATAAAAACAGGCTTGCAGACATCTGTCATTGCTGATTGTCCTCATTTACTGATGCTTAGCACTTGGACTCTGACAAAGCCTGTCTTAAATTGCAGTGTCAAAAATAAGAATTCTTCATTTATTTTCCTCTTCTTTTCCTAGCTGTATTGTTTTCTCTTTGTCTCATCCTTTTTCTCCTTTTCACTACCCGTCTCATTAGAAATGTTTGCATCTCACATACTTGATTATTAAATATTGTTCTCCTGATTGTGGCTCATTGTTTTACTGAGTTTCTTGCTTTTCCACTCTGTCCTTGTACCTCTGTGCTTCCAGAGTATTAATGCTAAACCACCAGAGTGCTGTTGGGCTGTGGAAGCAAGAGTCAGGAGTTTTCTTCTCCTCTGACCCATTTTGTGCTCTTAGGCCCATCCCTTGACTGGAGTATGAGGATCAGCTTGGCATTAAAAGACGAAGGAAGTCCAGAGTGATCGTGCCCTTCATAGTATTTTTTTCAATTCTGAAACCTGTAGTCTGCTTTCTCTAGATGGCCTAGCTGAAGCAGCAGTCCTCCTTTATTTTCAACATGCTGTGTATTTATTGAGAAGCATTGTTCCAGGAAAACTTTAGATTAAGGGACCAGACAAATCTGTTGTTGCCTTGTTTCACCTTTGCTGGCATGTAACTTCAGGCTGATAGGAAGTGTAAGGGCTTGCTGAATTCTTTTCATGGACAAAGCCCAGACAAACCTTTTTTCATAACCTGTAACAGAACAGATAAACTTTGGGGAACAGGAAGAGTGGCACTGATGGTTTCTTGTCCGTGTCATATTATCTAGCAGCACAGAACCAGAACTCTTCTTGCTATGATCCTGCTTTCAAAAGATTTTAGAAGTTTGACTAAGAGATTGAATATATTCAGTGTATCTTAATAAAACATGACTAAATTTGTGTATGGAAACAGTGAACAAGTTGGCTTTGGCTTAAGAACCTAGAGATCTGCAGGGGAGGAAAATGGCACTAGACAAGATGTTCACAGTGGCCTGGCTGGGTGCACCTTGATCTTCCTAAACTAAGCAAATGGAGGGTGAATCCGTGTCCATGAAAGTATGTGGCTTTCATAAGTGTAAATGTGAAGGCTAGCTGAGCTGCTGCTGTTGAGGTAGCCAATACCACACTGTTAATACAGAAAAAGTTAATTTTACAAATCTGAAAACCTTAAGTTCTAGCGGCTTTCTACAGGTAAGGACAGGCTTTTAAATGGATGACCTTAGATTTTGTTTATCTTTTCTGTGGGAGCTCTTCTCTCACACAGGCACTGCCTGCCAACACTTCTAAAGTACTTTGCTTTCCTTCAGGACAGGGAGCAAGGTAAAACTTGTTTATGCTTTTAACTAATCTCTGTAAAGAAACAGGCTTTAAAAATACCACTCTTATCTGGTTCAACCGATTAACTTGTTCATTTACAGGTCTTACACTGCTTCTGTGTTTGTTGGCTTTTTCCCTCTCCTGATAGGAGGCATCTTGCATATTCTGCAGTGGTGAGGGCTCTTGAGGGTGAAGTGTCTTGATAGTTTAACCTGAAGGATTAGTGCAAAGGTAAATGATGGGGAAAAAAAACACTTTTCAAATGAAATTTCTTGGGTTTAGTTGTTGGGGGTTTTGTTGTTTTGGTTTTTTTTTTTGTTTTGTTTTTGTTGGGGTTTTTTTGAGGCTGAATGTGTAGATATTGTAAAAAGTAACGATTTTTAAAAGCCACATTGTGCTCTTGAATCCTTCCTCTGACACATGAGTACTTTTTTGTAAGAACTCTTCCGTTCTGGTCCTGGCTTACCACATGACATTAGGAAAGTAATGTCACATTTCTAATCTAAAATGGGGACATTAAAAGGGTGAATGTACTATGAACTGTCTGGGTTTTTTTGTATCGAAATACTGGGACATTGTGTGATACTAGGTGTATAAATACTGTGTAATTCCCCTCTTCAGCTGGAGGTCTGGATGAGAGTCTTTGGGTCTAAATTATTAATTGTTAACCAAGAAACTCCTGGTTTTCTTCTGCAAGGTTTCGGTCCGAAGGTTTTCAATGCCCTCAAGTACTATGGTCAAACTTTACCTAAGTGTTGAGATACAGTTTGATTGTTCTTCTTCTGTCCTTGAGTGAGGACTGTTCTTCTGTATGGATGGAAAGCATTACAGTAAATAATCAACATGTGAAAACACACAAGGATCAAGCTTCCGTGCACCTCGCAAATCACATGTGCTGTGTCTCCTGCATAGAAAACGAGAAGTCCAAGTAAAACCTTTTCCTTCTTCGCAACTCTCAGTTAATTGGTTCTGTAGCTGAAGTTGAACTTCTTGTATCATATTCCCCCTTGGAGGCAACAGCACACAGAGATGCATATTTAGGACTAAACCATCAGATTTAGTGAGCAGAGCTGTGAGATGAGAGTGAGCTTGCTGAAATGCAAACACAGAATCTGAAGAGGTAGTGCAGAACCCAAACTGGCAGCACAAACTATTTTGGTAGCTGCATTTTGGCTTGAAAAACCCTCAGATGCTTAGAAAACAGGGTAGTCTCTTTTCTAGACTTTTGAACTACATACCAAAATCTGCAGATGGCCATGAACCGTAAGACCCTGCTGTGCGTGCCTTGGAGAGTGAAGGGGGAGAGGGAGCCTGGAGGAGGTTGTCAACAGGTTCTGTCCATGCAGGATGGAGCTGGGGTGGGCAGGCAGAGTGCATGGCTTCCAGTTGCCCTGAGATGTGAATGACAGCACAAAAGCTTGCCTGGCTTTCTTTGGCAGCAGGGGAATTTGACTACCCAGCAACCAAGCTCCTGGGAAGGCTCAGACATCTGTCCTAAGTTTCTTTATAGGATGGGATGCTTTTTGATATCCAGCCTTTCTGCATAGAGTAAGATAATCTTATGCGTGTAAAGAGGACATTTTATATTTGCACTCTAAAAAGACATCCTGTGTTTCCAAACAAGCATGTGTCTTGCATCTCTTGCTATTTTACATTGCACCTTTCACTTAGATGATTAAATGAACCCTCTAGTTTGACTTCCTGATTCTTTAGTGCTAACCTGCCTCTGTCCTCAAGAGCTTGGGCTTTCTGTACAGCAGAAGAGTTTCAGATAATTCTCATGCCCTTCTGCAAAGAAAGAGCAGGGTACTTCTGCATGGGCGGTGGGTGTTCATTTATCACTTAAAGCAAGAGCTTGTCCAGTTTGTGTCAGTAAGTCCTTTGATCCTCTTACTTAAATGAGACAGTGGGCGTCCTGCAGAAAAGACACCTTGCAAGGTTATGCTGCTCCACGCTGGTTAATGAAAGCTCATAAAACCATATTGGACTGGAGTTTATGAATGGTTTCCCAAGTACAGTTCTCCATATTGTAGTTCATAGCAAACACAATTTATTCTCAGCTGACTGACCTCATGTGGACTTGTGCTTGTGTAAGTAGCAGCTGAAATCAGTGGTCTGAGCACTAATCTGCAAGTCATAGACAGTAGGTTATTATTTAGTGAGAATGCTCTGCCAGTCTCTTGCTGCAGCATTTTAATTCAAAAGGTCACTTCCGTGAGTTTGTGTGCAGCTGAATTTAATGTTCTTTCTCAGCAAGGCAGGCCACACTGGAGAGTGCATAATTACAATAAATACAACTTTGTTCTCAGCTGAAAAATTCATCTGAAATAAATTTTTCCAGCCCTTCCAAGAAACGCTTTTAGTAAGATAAATAAAAGCAATTCTTGCAGATTTCACATTCATTCAGCAGGAATGTTAGTGGGTGTAGGGTGCCTCCACTTAAGTCACTCATCACAGTGCCTTCTGGGCTCTATCAACTTGTATATTCAATAGCTGGCTAAGGGTAGCATTTGCAAATTGGGTTTCTCGCAAGCCAATTAAAGCCAAGTTCATTATTTCTTTCTTGGGTTGAATCCTGGTTATTACTTTGATTAAAATTGTTCTTAACAGCAAGTACAGAGAGTTCAGTTAGACTCTCAACTTGGGCAAGCTTTAAACAATGATTTTATAGGTGCATCTGTTTTTAGGGACATGCATGTTTTTATACAAGCTTTTGTGGCTTTTTTCTGGTTGGCACTTCTGTGTCAAAGTAGATTTGTTTTCTTCTGTCTATTTCGCAACACTGGAAATACTGAGAAAGCCTCTGCCTAAATACAGAAGGAAAGCTAAGAGGGCTTTTTGTATTTCCCTCCTGAACTTCCAAGTAAGTACTTAAACAAAAAAATTCCCTCTTTTCTTTCATCTTTCAAGAGACTGCGCAGAGTGTGAAATGTTCAGACTTCCCTTTCCTTCAATTTTTTGTCCAAGCATAGCAAAGAGGCTCTGCTAGTTGATCAGGGGGCTCCTGATGGTGGAAGCTAAATCTCTGCCTAGTTTCTCTGGATCTGTAACCAGACTGCTTACCTTACAGGTTTCAGAAGAGTTCTACAGTGTGATCCTCAAGTGTCTTTGTGCTTTCCCTGCAGAGACTTGAGATAAGCAGTTTCCAGTCTTCGCCACTCAAAACTGCCATAACCTTTGGTTTGGGAACTACCTGGTAATAGTGTGCGGTTGAGTATTGCTGCAAGGTCACTCTTCTGGAGGGCTCTGCTGGAATCTGTGAGGCTGCAAGGAAGAAGACTGGCATGACAGTGTCAATGGTAAATGAAAGATAAGAGCCATTCTGCTCTTGTTAAAAATTTGGACAGCCCTGTGTTGTACTGCTTGGCAAGTTATGGCACCTAGTATCTACCTTATTCTGTTTCTTTCTCATTTTGATGAGAGCAAGGCATGGAGGGCTTTCTAAAGGAAAGAAGAGCCTTCTGTCTGGGCAGAAAGTAGAGCGAAGTCACTGAAATCTGACCACTCAGACTTCATTAAATGGAAGTGATAGTCCTGGGGAGGAGGGGTGGAAACTCACTTCTGCTTTCATTCATGGCCTGTGTGCTAGGTTAGACATTCATCTCTCAAAGACTTGGTATCTGTTCAAGCCCCAGTGGGTTTCCATTGACACCGGAGAATGATCAAAGGGAGAATATGCTCTCTGTCATTGAACTGTGGGCTTGTACCTTATGGTCACGTTCCATATCGATCGGGAGCAGGTTTCATCAGCACTTAGGTCATGACTGTCTGCTTTTTTTTTCTCAGGGTATTCTTTTCTCTCCTTGCTTGTCTCCTTTGTTCCTGCTACTGCCTTCCTTTTTCTCATGCAAGTCTTTGTGTTCTCTTTATTTTATCTGTTGAAGTGATCAGGAGTTGAATACTGGTACTTGCTAATGAAGCTTCTTTGGCAGTGAGAAGGCCAGGGAAAATCACTTACACTAATTGTTGTTTTAAGATCTCTTTAGGCTTCCTGACCCTACATACAGACATGGTTTATTATTGAAAGATTGTCTTGAGTTAGAAAATCAGCTCTTGTCCTAAAATGAAAACACACATTCATCAAAACCTGAATTTCACGTGGGTTGTGTAAATATGTAATTTGGGTTAGGTTTGGTCACTGGAAAATAGGCAGTCCTGTTGTCCAGGAAGTTACAGTGCAAGAAACGTGGGGAACTTCAGAAAGTCACATTAAATGTCTCCTTGGAGAATTGCCTCAGAAATCCTGACCTCTGCATTTCTGCCGTGTGCTTTATATGACAAAGACAGTCACTTGGGCAGTTGCTACGTTCTTGTGTATGTGTGTTTGCGTGACATTATAAACTATGGAAAGAATAATGCTATGTTTCCCAGACCACTTCCCAGAGACTCCCCCTCTGCCCCAGTATATGGCACATAAGCAATCACTCTGATGGTCAGAGCACCATCTGTTTCAATCAATGCCATGTTCCTATGGTCAAATCACAGAAACTTTTTGCTAGGGGTCTGTGCACTTGAATTTCTAAGGGTGATGGCTGGGGTGCTCAATGACACGTCTGCTCTTTGCCAAGCCATCATCTAGGGTCAGTGTGTATGGTTTTAGGCTAACCCAGATACCCTATTCCTGTCCCCATCTGCTAAGGGTTTCCTGTGCAAGATGTTTGTTTTACTCTCCCCTTTATCAACCCTGACAACAGCTGGTTTTTAAATGTTGCTCAATATTTTCAACAGGATCTCAGGATGACTGCTAATTCCTTCAACCCCTTGTTTTGTTTTAGAATTTCTAATCCCATTTGCTATGACTAAATTCAGTTGCGTGATTTCCACAGAGAGGATTAGGGTTTACTGCTATAGGTACGTCATTCTGCCTTTGAAGCTGCTTGCTCATGCTTTCCTTGGCAAGCTCTGGCAGACATGCTTAGCACCAGCAGAGATCATATCTTTTAGAAGCTGCAAAAGGGTTAATCAGAAACATGTTTATGAAACCAGGTTGCTCACCTTTGCAAGCTTTTACTGTGATCTTTTTGTATGCTTTCAGAAGATTTATCACCTGCCTTGGTAATTTATATTACGTTTTTCTTTCCTTTCTTGAAGCTATTTTAATGCTGTGTATGGTACTGTTAAAATTAACGACGATAAGCTACTTTTCTTGGCAAGTCCTAAATTGCACACCTCTTGGATGCAAACTGGAGAACGTGACTGTCTTCATGTGGATGGCATAAGATTTTTGGCTGGTTTATTCAGGGTGCTTGAATAAGCATAGGGCATCTGAAGTACATCTGTAGCTTCAAAACAAATCCAGCAAAATGACTTGCATCCCCCAGGCAGGCAGAGAGCTGTTTGTACAGATGCTTTTTCTCAAGAGCCATTTTGTAGGATTGGTCACAGTTGTGGCTGACTTTACTTACATGCAGGGAGAGGGGCTGATGGCTATTCAAGGGAGTATTATTTTTCATCATGACGATTAAAGGTATTGCTATTGATCAGTGCATTTCTTTGTGTGGAGGCTCTCCAATGAAATGAAGCATCTGCACGTACGCAGTACTACTTTAAAAACGTTAAACAGGATCTACCCTCTGATGGGAGTTGTTAATTGTGCTTTTGGCTCCATCTGCCTCACTGGCAGATGTACCATTGTGAAGTTTTTACAACCTAATAAAATATTAGAGGATGCTTCATTTCAAGAGGAAACTTGATGTCTGCTTTCAGCTGATCCCTCTTTGAAACCAGGTGAGAAATGGACTTGTCTCATTGGGACTTGCACACACCTCTGCAGGCATGGCACAAAGATATTGTAGTCCTCTTGCATGGATTGCAAAGAGCCTTAATAGCTGTGGTAGAATAGAAGTTATAGCATGCTCTGCGTATTTGGTGTGATGCAGTTGAACAGACTGTGAAAATCTTGTTTATTTCTTTTAATACATTGACACAAAGTGAAATTATTTGTACATTTTGATACAAAATGTGTCTTGATTTGTAGTTAACGCACTTCAAAAGCCATGAGGGAGATTCCTGGGCCTTGCTATGTTTACCCTGGTCTGGTAGTGAATGCTGAGCTTTGCCAGTACTGGCTTTTGATGTAAAGTTGTGTGTGATGTATTTGTAAAATAAGGCTTTTCCAGAAACTCATAGGAATCTGGTGACTTGTTTGTAATGTCTTGATTGTTAAAATTGCACAAATCTAGAATCTTCTCTCTTACTTCTGAGGATTTCATTTATCTAACATTTTCTCTTCCTAGGAAGTTTTGTCTCCTGAGATTTAAGTATTTGCTGATGTACATCTCTGCAATCACAGATAGTTGAAGAACTGTCAAGTGTCACATCATTAGGTCACCAGTTCAAATCTAGCCCAAAGTGGTAACGGGCATTTTTAAACTCCTTAATGCCCTTCATCAGTATTTACTTTTAGCTGCTTAAGCTAAACTCTGAGCTTTTGCTGTTCAGAATTACGGATTCAAGTGGACAATAAAGACTAGAAACAGTTTTTTCTATAACAGAAACTTCTGTTTGATTTGTTTTAGTATTTGTGTTTGCTTGTCATCATACATAGTGCTTTAGAAGGAGGAAAGGTAACATCTTCTCAGAGGAGTTGCTGCCTAAGACGTAATGCAGAAAGGTGACCTTATCTAGCATAGAAGTGTGGGCAGCAGTCAAGTCTGGTGGTTTCGGTGTGCTTTCCTATGACTTTTAAGTTGCAACAGCCTTTGGAGAAAGTATAAGAGGACAGACACTTTGAAGGGAAAGAGATTTTGAAATTGGAAATACAATGTGAGAATGTTTTGAATGGCAAATGAAATGCTTTTGGACAAAGTACTTATCAAATTCTTCCAGGCAGCTGCTCTTATAAGGAATGATCATTGCTTGGCTGGTTGGACTTTTTTTCCCCTTGTTTCTTCTAGCATTTGTCTGGATCTTTATGTAAAGCTTCACTTCCAAATCTGACTTCTGATCTTGGTTTGTGGTCAAGAATCATGGTCTTAAATTTAGAGTAAAATCTAATACTCACTGGGCTGTACATTCCCCAGTCTGTAGACAGCTTGAAATGGTTCCATTCAGCTGTGTGGGCTTTTGCAGCTACACAGTTCCTCCTTGTCTATTTGTTATTCTAAAGTTGGGAAATCCTTACAGTCTCTTTGAGGTGTGTTGAGACATGGAAAGCCTTGCGAATCCCTGCAGTCAGGGGCTGACCTCCTGTGTGCTGGGCTCTGCCTGTGACCACCTCTTATTTCCAACCTTTTCCTGACTGTTTCCTGAGCACTCTCTGGCTTGTTTCAGGGAATAGCTTGGCAGCAAATCAGGAATCCATAGCTAGAGTCCTTCAGGAAAGAAGGTGAAGATCCTGAAGTATGAATTCTGATGCCCTGGTTGTTAGAGTCTGTTAGCAGAGATGTCAAGATGTGAAGAAGAGAGATGTGAAAGCCGGTACAAGTGTTCTCTTTCTTTGTGCTTCTGAGTTGAGAAATTAGGATCTGGGTTGGCTTCCCCACCCTGAAGGCTGTTGCATAGTATCCCATGCATCTCATGCAGTAGGAGATTGTTGGTGACTTTTGTCAGTATTCACAGTTACAAAAAGTGGGTTGTGAGGTGTGGAGACAGGAAACAAAAGATATTTAATGACATGAAAAGAAAAACTTGGTAACTGTGGCACTTTGTTACAGGGATTCCAGTCCTGTGGGTCTTCAATATGTTTTCATATGTGTATACTCTTTACAGAGTCTTTGGTCGTGTAGGTCTGAGTTCTTGGCACTTTGGGAGAAAATTGAGATCATTAGTTTTCATTCCTGATGGTGCTTATGGCTGCCTTTTTGCTGGTTATCTCAGAGACCGTTAGCAATATATTTATGGCTTCCTACTTAGAATATTCTGTTACAATCAAGTATGTCAGCAGCACTGAGTGCATATTTCTGCCTCTCTTTTGATGCTGATTTGCTTTATAAAGGCAGTACTAAAGTTCTGGCTTAGCAAATGAATACCAACCACTAAACAATTTCTGCCTGTATTTTAAGTCTCTGATTGCTTTTTGGCTTGTAACGGTGATTTCAGCCAGAAGTGGTGCATGGCTAGGAATCTTTCTAAATTCTCATCCATCTTTTTTCTGGAGACTAAAAGAGGAAAGTTACTGAAGTGCAAAGGAATTTTTTTTTCTTTTCAAGCTGAGTCATGACAAGATTGGCAAGTTGCAAGGGAAAACTTAAATCTGGTGTTTACTTACTATAGTTAACAATGAAATCTTCCTTTACAGAGAATTACTAGAGTGAATTATGCTTTCAGTCTCCTTGTTATTGTGGAAGAGTAAAATAAAATATTATCTTGCTTTTATTTTTATATATATATATATATATATATATATATATATATATATATATATACACACAGATATCT
>JAVHNF010047633.1:11181-24445 GCA_034783455.1 Micropsitta finschii
GTAAATACCGTATTTACTGACTTTGATTATCCTATGGTATTACTTAACTCACTGATGAGGTTTTTATACAGAACCTTAAAGACTGGTTTGTATGAATCCATATATACCAATAGGTGAATGAAAAATGAGGCTGGTGAGCTACCATTCATTTTTCATTGACCCACTCAGACGAGTAATATTCCGTATAAATATCTGTGTGAATGAGAGTTCTGTTCGTATTAATGAGAGTGACTGTTGGAAGGTGTGTTTTGTAAGCTGAGCATTCTGAATTGCAAATTTAACCTGTAAGTTGATTTTTAGACTAATGTAGTTTGTCCTTAATGGACCTCTAGGAGAGGAAAAAGATAGGTAAGTTTGTCCATGAACTTGCATGTGTTTTGCAAGAGTCTGAATCTGTAATGGAAAAATTGAAAGAATTGCTAAATTGGAGAGTCTTAAGTGTCTTAGAGTAGTGAATACTCATGGACCTTGTTTTGGATTAAATAGGTGCTGTTAAATAGTATGCTTCAGTTTACTGCTGACTAAATATGTTATGTTCTACATTTGAGAGATGATGTGAAACTATCTTCTGAAAGACTGTTGAGCTTAGTCTTTGTGTATACCATGCATTCTTAGAGTTGATCATTAGTAGTTATAGACATAACAGAAAACAGGAGTTTGCTATGGGAAAGTGTGGGAAGGTCTGTAAATGGGGAGATGTCTGTGTTCACAGAATCAGCCCTGTGTAATTTTGTGTTTCAGTTTATGCTTATTTGTTTTCCTCTCCAGGTTGTCTCCATTGTTTATGTATTGTTTAAAGAAATGAAACAAGAAGTTTTAGATTATCTTTTGCTTTGTGTTTATTCAGTAGCTGCTCAAATTTACATAGTTCATAGTCACAGTTCAGAGGAAGCAGGCAGTTGGGAGCAGTTGGTGTTCTCACTTTTCCCTCCCCTTTCCTCCAGGATATAATGCTCCACAGATTTTCAAGAATAAAGTTGAGGAAGAGCATTTGGGGAAAAAAAGAATAAATTGTATTGCATAAAAGTTGAAATTTAGAATAAGCGATATATGTTGGCAGTTTAGGGTTAGTCTCTTTCTTAATCAGTTCCTAAAATGTGAAAGAGAAATTAGTCTGATATTTCTTTAAATTTGTTCAGTCACCTAAACATGTCACAAGTGTTGCTGCAGTATGGCATTAAGGACTTCTTTTAAACTTTTCATATAGGCTGTTAAATTGCTATTGTGTGGTGAAGCTCTTGTGAGGTCTACCTGTAGTGCTGCCAAATGTTATCTTTTGAGAGGAGGAGTAAATTTTTTTTCCTGGGCTTTAGATTTACTACAAAAGGAAATTCTTGGAGGATATTACAGTTTGCTGTAAGGCTTATCAAAACCAATCAACCAAACCCCTTCCTCTTCAAGCTCCCACCCAGAAGCAGCACTTGTTTTGTGATGAGACCAGTAGTACTCCTAGACAATGCCTTGGAGGTAGACCAAATCTGTAAGGCACTACACAAGAGGTACAACTCCATCTTTTAAGGAACAGTCACATTTTAATCTATTTACCCCTTTTGCTCCATGCAAGCAGAATAGCTTTTAATTGCTGCAGAACCATTTTAAGCAAAGTGGGGAAGGAAAGGGTTTTGCTGCAGCTCTTGGGTATTTCAGTTGACAAAGAGGATTCTCTTTTTTGACTTAGTTGTGTGTTTTATTTGCTTCTGCTGTGTAAAGCCTGACAGAGCTGGGAAGGAGAGGTGGATAGTGCGATTCCTGCATTTCTGCTACTGACTATTGTCATGGAGCCCTGCCTGGTCTACAGAGGTTCAAGCCTTTTTTGGGGTCAGACTAGAGATATTTTTTCTCTTGACCTTTATGGGATTCCTGTCAGCGCTGGTTACTCAGCTCATCTTCTGAGCCCAGAATGGAGCATGGTGCAGGCCATGAATATTTCTTGCAGGAGGAATCTGGAGAAGTTTAGTGTAGAGATTGCCCACCCAAACAAGGAGAAGGCTTGTATCTTAAAGGATGAGTGAAGAGCAAAACACATATATTAAAAACATATGTTAATACTTAATATTGTAAATGATAACTGCCATATGCCATAAGCAAACTACAGACATAGATTCCCACCACCACACACACCCCTGAGGGAGTATAATAGTGTAGTAGGTATTTCCTGACACTCCTAGGAGATGTGGGTAATACCAGATCATCATCTTCAGTTACTGTTGTAAGTCACCTCTGAGCAAAAGCCTAGTTATTAGGATCAATTTTGGTGGCACATTGCTATGACTTCCCTGTCACTCTTCCAGCGGATGGCCAAAGTGGGCCAGATGCAAGAGAACAGCAGTAGGTTAGGGTGCCCCTTACTTTCTTCATGCTCGCTCTCTTAGCTTCCAGTCATGTTTTTTGGTGTATAACAGTCAAACCTATTCAGATAATGCTACAGAGGAATTTTATGCCTGGTTGTTTTGGTAGTTCAGAGATCAGTTGGTTTTATTTGTGAGTGTGTGTTACAGAGTGGTTCGCTTCTTGAATACTGATGTTTCTTAGGCAATGAGGTGTAGCCAATTTATCCTCTTCCAGATATGCTTATTGCTGTACAGTGATGAAAACCTCAAAATTTGGAGAAGTATAAATGTTGAGCTCTCCATTTATCATTTACAAGGGTGCATTTTATCTGCTCTGTAGTTGAAGAATGTGTAGTTCCATATCCTAATACACTATTTTGAGATATTCTTGGAGCAAACACTAGGAAATGGATCTCTGTTATTTCCAAGACTTGTATTTTAAATTTAACAATATTGGAAGGGTTTATAAATTTTCAAGTAGTGATTAAATTCTGAGGCAGAAAATGTGTTGCTCTTGACCTTTTCTGGATAACCTCAGCCAAGCTTCATCCAGAGGAAAGGATCCTGGCTAAGCATGCTGAGTTATTGTGTAATAGATTATTTAATATTATATTGGTGAATGCCCTGTCTTAAATGGAAGTAAAGACTGTTAGTTTTGTCAGCCTCCCTTGCCTTTTGGACTGTAGGTCAGGACCCCTGTGGTGGCAGTTTTAGATGGCAGCAGTCAGCTCCTGCTCATTTGGTCTGCTGAGGGATAGGAAATGAGGAAGTGAGAACAGGCTGCAATTACTAGGTGCAAATGTTTACTCCCAGAGCTGCTAACTAACTTTGTTGGTATCCACTTACTTCCTTCAAGGTAGAGAGCGTAAACACTTGAATTCTGTACTTTCAGTGAGTTCTCACTCCAGTGCTCTGGTGCATTAGACCTAAAGGATGTCATGAAAAGGAATGAGGCAGATGATACTTACGTTTTCTGGAAACTTTGACAAATACTGTGCTGCAGTAATCATTTCCAAATCGATCTGCTTCACCTGGTGGTGTACAGAATTGTGATAAGTGCTCTGCAGCTGGTCTGTAGAAAAATTGAGTACTGGTGTTTGTGCCCTGTTCTGCAAGTGTGTTTGCAGTCTGTTTAAAACTTCTGAGAATTAGCAGTGCCCTATTTGGTCTGAGATCTTTGTGAGAACTTTACAGAACTTGTTTAGAAACTTCTTTTGCAAGGATGAGAAGCTATGTCTAGTCTCTAGTACTGTGAGTACTAGTTCAAGTGTCTCCTGGTTTTGCTGGTTGGTAAATTCCTGCTGGATACTCCTGCTGAAATTCTGTAGGCCAGTTATTGCCTCTTCCTCACTTCCTTCTTAACCACCTCTTGTAAACAAGAAGACTAAGTAGCTACTTCTAGTAAAAGTAAGCTGGTGTAAACCATCAAGAATTCAACAGGTTCTTAACTGTTTACTGCTGTAAACTGCCTTTCCTTACAATTTATCTTTTAAGGAACTCTTACAAGTAAGGGGAGCAAGTTCTGTAGTGTTGAGGGCAAAACGACCAACTGACAACATGAAATAAAGTTGCATTCAAAGAAAACAGTATTGTAAAAGCTAAATTGTCATTTCCATTCTATACACCCCAGAGCATTTACTTCTGTGCAAAGTAATCTGGATCTCCAGCAGTAAACCTGTTTGTTTTGCATGAATATGGGAGGTTTAGTGTTGTTCTTTGGCAGTAGTTAGTAAAAGCTAGGGAACAAACGCCTAGTTCTTCTGGTGAAAAGCATTTTGTTGTTCACCTTTGTTATCCAGCAATGCATTTCTTTTGGAAGACAGGTACTGGCACTTCTAAAAGGTTACATTTAACTTGTAAGCCTGGTTTTTCTGGCTTCCTCAGTATACAGCTGTAGTATGTATCACCAAATCACAGAATAGTTGAGGTTGGAAGGCACCTCTGAAGGTCATCTTGTCACACCGCCCTGCTCAAGCAGGATCACCTAGAGCCAGTTGCTCAGGACTGTACCCAGACAGTTTTTGAGTTTTGTTAAAGGTGGAGACTCCACAACCTCTCTGGGCAACCTGTGCCAGTGCTTGATCACTCTCATAGTAAAAAAAGACTTCCTGATGGTCACAGGGAATTTCCGGTGTTTCAGTTTGTGTTCATTGCTTGTGGTCCTGTCACTGGGCACCACTGGAGAAAGCCTGGCTCCCTCTTCTGTACACCCTCCCTTTAGGTATTTATATACGTGGATTTGATCCCTGCAGAGCTTCTCTAAGCTAAACAGGCCTGACTCTCTCAGCCCTTCCTCATATGAAAGGTTCTTCTGGTGAGTTATCTTAGTGTCCTTTCACTTCTCTTTCTCTAGTATGTCTGTGCGTGTCTTGTACAGAGGAGCCCAGAGCTGACACAGTAGTCCACATGTGTCTCACCAGTGATGAGCAGAGCCCTGAATCTGCTGGCAACACTCCTTCAGATGCAGCCAGGATACCATTTAACCTTCCTTGCCTCAAGGGCCCATTGGTTCATTGTCAACTTGATGTCCAAGAACACCAGGTTCTTTTCTGCCACACTGCTTTCCAGCCAGTTGGTTCCAGCACATATTAATACATCATGGCGTTGTTCCTCCCAAGGACAGGATGTTGCACTTCCCTTTAAACTACATGACTAGGAGAGAGATGATAATATTTCTTACTTGAATGAAGTTTTATGTTAGTACCAAAGCTACTTGGACAGAGCTGTTTGACCCTTTTGATTTAAGGAATGACAAAGTTATTTGGAAGAGCCGGTGACTACTATTAGCTTCTAGGAGGGAGAGACTGAGAAATATATTCATGACTGTTACTAGCTTTACCTGCTGGTGTCATGCTTTTCAGGTGGCAGTAGACAGTGATTGTTTATTCGGTCTTGGAGGCTTCAATAGGATAGACAAACACTGTTGAAGAAAGGGCTTGCATGTGTCTGATCCTGCAGTATGGCAGTACTGTGGCATAAAAGATCTTTTGAGTCTTTTGCTGACTTCTTTTTTTTTTTGGTGGAACGATTGCACTTTCATGTACAATGACATTTTAGTCTAATTTCCTCAAGATGTACTTCTGCTACACTTTGAGCTCAGATGTTTGTGTGTTAAAGTTGCATCTTTGAATCATTAGCATTTGGGCAGTGGTTTGTGGAAGTTTTCCAGCTAGCGGCTTCTTATAAACATCTCTCTCTCCTGCCAATAACAGACTTGATCTCTCTCCCATTCCCCAAGAAAGGTAATGTTCAGATAAACTGGAGTACATTTATGTATTTCCTCTCTTTGGACACTGGTTTCTTACTATCTTGGTAAATCCAGGAGTAACGACTACTGAAATTACTGGGACTTTGCTTCTGAAAGATTTTCTCAACCTGGGAGTTTGTTGGTTTTGGGTCTTTTTTTGTTGTTTTCTTCCCAAAGCACCAGCAGAAGCAGTAATCTAGTTTTTGCTTAAATCTGCAAGACTGAAAGGCACAAGCAAGGCATTAGAAGTACAACAACTGTGGAGTTCATTTTTAAAATATAACCATTGGAAGAAATCTGGGAATGAGCATGGAAAAACATCTGGATTCTGATCCTGTATTCATATTTGTGGATCACTTACAGGCTTTGTTGTTGGTAGGGAGCTAGAGAGTTGCATAAATCTTCACTCCTGGGTCAGACTGGGAGATTAGAATTACAGTTCTCTAATAGCGATTTTAGAGATGCTTTTGTACAGAATTCTGAAATATGCCAAATTGTTCTAATAGCATCACTAACTTATTTATTGCTCAGTTGTTTGGGGGGGGAGGTTGTGTTTGGCTTTTGCTTTTTGGTTTTATTGTTTGTTTGTTTATTTATTTATTTATTTAATCTGCATACAAGCCTGGTTTAAGGAAGGGGGGTAAAGAAACATGAACCTGTGAGTAGCTTTGAGGGTAAATGGTACAGGAAGGCCTCTTTTGTTCAAAAGCTAAACAACTCTTCAGCAGTGGAGAGGAAATAATAAACTTTTGCTAAAGCTTTACTGTGGTGACTTGCTGTCCAACAGAATTGAGTTATTTAAAGCATTAGGAGTCTTTGTTTTGTTAGAAAACACTCCTGCAAACAAGCCAGCTATGCTAAGTCTTTTTTGGAAGATAGTGCTCTTCTGACTTGATATCTTAGAACTTTAGCAAACCCGTTTCCACAGAGCTTCACAGATATTAATCTGAAGTCAGTAGCAGAATAGGAAGCTGTGTTGAGAAGCAGAGTTCTTCATGCTTACTCTTAAAAGGTAGTAAGATAAGTTTATAATACTATTTCAGACATTTCTGTATGTTTATCCTATGGACACGTGTATCTTTTAAAATTACCTTTTACGGAACTCTTGCATTTCCAAAGCAGCTCATGGTGTGTTAATTGTTAAGGGGCTGAAAGCTCTGGGTTTGCTTTTGTGTTTGGAGCAAATAATTTTACAAACATTCCTTCATTTTATTTTTTTTTATCTTTTTTTTTTTTTTTTTTTTTAAGCAGCATTTGGATTAAAAGTGGAGGATTAAACAGTTCACTTATTTAGCTTTTTCTTGAACAAATCACAGTTATTAGATGTTAAAGATCATGGATGTTAAAGATCTTGAGCCAGATCCCACTAATTAGACTTGCTTATCTGCAACGTATAGAAATGTTTAATGGCTGGCCAACTCAGTAAACATAAAAGCAATGCTGCAAGTACCTCTTCAGACTAGTGTCTGGTGATTTGCTTGTTTTATACAGGTCGTAGTTTTATTTTTTAAATACAGTGGGCAGTTAAATTGCAGTTGAGATAAAAAGGAAATGTTGGTTTAAGTCCATGCTTTGTTTAAAATCAAACATTTTTTTTTTTAAGGACAACTGGAAAGCTTTCTGCTTGGATTGTTGTCTGCAATTCTAAATGGTTGTCTTCAGTAACAGTTCTTGTAAGATTGCTTGTTCAGGAAAGCTTTAGAAAATAATTTCTCTGAAGAGGCACCAATGTAGCAAATGTAAATTAAAAAGGAAATAACTGACCTTCCAATATTACACATAGCAAGATAAGTAAAAAGCGGGGGAGGATGACATTCCCCAGTTTCTGTTACTTTGAGGTTTTAGTTTTTGGAGATAGGGAGCTAAGATTTTTTTTTTCAATGGGTTTGTGATTTGTTTGGTTGGTTTAGGTGTATAGTGACGTACCTCCTGAGTTATGTACTTGGTTCAGTTTGGTTACATACAAGCTAGGAGTTCTGGTATCAGGAGAGTGGGAAAAGTAGCAGTAGGATTAGTTTTATTATTGAAATATTTGTATTTAACCAAAACTCAAAAAAAAAAAAAGGTAGGAGGATGCAGCTTGTTTTGATTTTGTTCAGCAGCCCATTACCTCCCAATGCAGCAAATGGCCTATCCTTATTGTGAGTTGTACTTTTGTTTCTAATGCCTAGAAAAATTGACGTTTTGAAATTGCATGTAAAAATGTACTTTTACCGAAAAGAAGTTCTGCCAATCATTATGTTTTATTACAAATGCTGGCAAATCCACTCTTCTGTGTCCTTCCTCTACTCAGTGGGTTTTGGGTGGAAGGTGGGAGAGAAGTATACCAGGACTGGTCATGATTGTCATACCTTTACTCTTTTACTACTTACAGCTTCTGTTTTCAAGGCTGCTTTGACAATATTTGTAGACTCAAGGATATTTTCTTTCTTCACAGTAATTCTGGGAATAGAGTTTTTTTCCTCTCGAGCCTTTTTCATTAGATGTAAAATGCTAGATCGGGATTTTTTGGTTTTTTTGGTTTTGTTGTTGTTTTTTTTTTTTTTTTTATGAAGTAAACCAAACTTAACTTTAAACACTGCATTTTAAATCTGGTTCAATTAAAATGTGTTTGGTTTTAGGTGGGTTTTGGGGGGTTTTTTGTTTTGTTTTTTTCAGTTGGCTCAATCGCAAACTTTAAGCAATCTGATGTCTTGTTGCTACTCTTGCTTGCTATCCCAGATGCTGCTCTATCTATAAAGCATCATATTTTGAAGCACCTTGCAGAGGTAAAACACAGTTGAAAACTGATTCACGCCAAATGCTAGATAGTAAATTTCAAAAGATGTTTTGCTATTATATTGAGACGATTTCTTCTAAGAATTTATCTCATTCTCTTCTTCTTTATTGCTGTAGCTTTATGTGAAATATTTACTGAAGTATATAGTGTCTGAATAACAGACCAAGCAGATGCATATTCTCCTAACCACTTGATGCATATCCTATAGCAAGTTATTTAACCACATTTGTGCAATGGAAATATGCTCAATACAGTTGTTAATTTTGGACATTTGTGGGGTATTTCAACACCTCTAAGTACTTAAATTATAGGGCACAATATTGTAGGCATGTAATTCTTTGGCCATTAGTACATTGATGTAAATAAAGAATACCTAGTTAGCTCAAACAGATGACTAAGTAAGTTTGCTAACTCTGTGTCGGAGATTATTATCTTCTATTGTACAAGTTGATTTGGGGTCTGGTTAAGCAGAGCAGTGTTGCATTATGATTTATGAGCTGCCAAGTAGCATGTTAGTATGGGGTGAAACTATGAGGAACGTCAGTGTCAACACTGCAGAGAAAGTGTAGGGAAGAAATTCCTGTCTGTGATTACCTGCCTTCCCACCTGCAGAGGCTCTGGAGTTGGGTTCTACGGATTTGAAGCTCTGAAGCAGAAAAGCATTAAACTTTTGCAAATTATGATTTTGATAACTATTTCTTGAAATCCCCATGAGTTTCATAAATAGTTTTTCTTCTTATAAATTTTGAGAAACCTTGTGATAATGGCATCAACAAAATGTGGCAGAAACACTGCTCCTGGAGTTAGTTTCCAGAGAAAACCTTCTGTAGTGATCTTTCTTGAGTCTAAATAATAACGTATTGTTTTGTTTTTACAGATGACTATGGATGAGAAATATGTGAACAGTATTTGGGATCTTCTAAAAAATGCAATCCAAGAAATCCAGCGTAAGAACAATAGCGGTCTCAGTTTTGAGGAGCTGTATAGGAATGCGTATACAATGGTGTTGCATAAACATGGAGAAAAGCTCTACACTGGACTAAGAGAAGTGGTCACTGAGCATCTAATAAACAAGGTATGTCATTTTGTGAATTAAAGTGTCTTATACAAAAGAATTCTAAATAGGTACTTAAATGACAAAAACAGAACTTAATTCTATGATTCTGTGATTTATTATATTATGTTGCCTTGTGTTGAAATGGTATTGCCATCCTCAGAAATGGCAGCTTAGAGCTAACATCAAGCTTAAATGCCTTCATATTCCAGAGACTTTTTGCTGTAAATTACTGATGGAGGTCAGACCATATCAAGTATTTGAAAGTGTATAGTAGGAAACAATTTAAGCTGAAGCATAACTGTTGAGAGCCGGGAATTTTTAAGAAAAGGTTTGTGGCCTTTTGGTGGAATTTCGTGACTTTCTCAGAACAAATTTTATTTTGTTTTCTAGTCAGGTTTTTTTTTTGTTTGTTTGGTTGGTTTTGGGTTTTTTTTCAATCTGTGGAGCAAAATAAATACCAGTGTAAGAACATGTTTGTTTTGGGCTAATGAACTAATTCATAAGTTAATGAGAGTTGTGCTAGGATTACACTGTTTGAAGAGGGGGTAGGCAATGTACAAAAATATCAGTGCAACAGCAACGAAAAGTCCTGAATAGTCTGCATTCTATCATTTTAGCCTTTTCAAAACCATGTAGTACGGTCAAAATGACATGCAGAAATTTCTTGTTTCTGAAGATGTGTCATCTGAGAAAAGAGCTCTTCATATCTTGTTTTAAATCAGTTTTTGTAAGGAACGGTTAGGGTTGACTAATAATATGTCACTGAAAAAAGTTTAAAACTCATTTTTTAGGAGTCTAGATAATATTTTGTGGTAATAGGATCCTGAGTGTAGAAAAAATGCCTTACTCTTTGTGATAGCATCCATAGCTGCTAGTCTCTGAAAAGAGATGTATGTCTCTTTGATCCTATACAATGGCTGTGGGTCCAGATGGAGTATCTATCTGTTATTACAGTATTTGGAAAGGAAAATCATGTGTGTTGAATGGTCACTGCTGGCTGATACACAGAATGTGGCTGGGAGGTTAATGTCTAAATAATGGGGAGTTTCTTGTCCTAAATGGAGTTACTGCTGTGGCACAGAAGTGTATTATTTCTTCTAAAATCTTAGTTTTTAAAAGTGTGGTCCAGGCAAGTATAGTCTAAATTGCTTTGCATGTGGGGCTTTTTAATTGTTTGCACGAGATGAAACATCCTGTATGGAGTAGATAAATAATTTATGGCTCTCCTCTTTACTTGTAGCACATCTGTGGCTCTCAAACACTTATGGTTTTATCATCTGTTCATTCATAATCTGCTGTTCATATAAAATGTGGCAAATGGCTGATGCTTTTTGTGCCTTGTTCTTATATATGGCTATGTTTAAAGTCTGTACTTCATCATGACACTAACTTTTTGTTCTTCCTAAGCTTTAGGTTTATCCTAGTTTAATTAGAGGAGAACTTCTTATCTTTGTTCTTAGCTATACTACATGTTAAAAACTACCCATGTACAAAAGCAGTTATTCTGAAGGACTGATGGGGCAAGCTGACAAAAATGCAGAAGATTCTTTGAGTTTGTTGTGTCACTGCACTGGCTGAGAGGGTTGCACAGATACCACCATAGAAAAAAATGACAATTTAATGCTATTGTATCTGATGCTTAAAAAAATCCACAGCATCTTCTCTAATCACCTAGTTTTCTAATATTTAATATGATTAATCAAATTATATCTGCATGTCTGGGTAACATAAAATAGATGATCAGAAGGTTGGGGTTTTTTTATTTTCTAAATAAAAATGCTAACTACTGAATTTTAGTAGTAAAATGCTGTAAAGCTTAAAAGGTTAATTTATCCAGATGTCTGATGATGCCAATCTATAAATGAAATAATACCAGGAATAGATTAAACAAAAATAAAAATTGACCTCTGTCAAAAAAGCTCTGAAAAACAGATAACTTTTGTAGGCTCAAAGCTACTCCTTTTGGTGGTTAGCTTAAGAAAATTGAGGCAGTTACAGGTAGAGGTATGGGAAAAATAGTGCATTGTTTATTAAGAAATAGGATCAGTTCTATAACAGCATCTTATGATTGTGCTATTAGTATTGTAAGAGACAAAATGTTTTTGTTTAACCTCACACTTACGTAACAGCAGTTTTAGAGCAATCTTGAATTTTCAGTGCCTTTTCAAGAGCAGCTCTCTGTTAAATGTTAAGAAGCTAATTAATAATAAATGCTCTCATCACAAGCCCTTGTAATCTTCAATTCAGAGAATCAATGGTGGATGCTAGAGTTTAGAAGAGGGGGATTTTGCCAACTGAAATGCTCATGAAATCTCTTAACTTTTTTATCAAAATGAAAATGTGCAACATGAATAGATTTTAGGAAAGGGCTACATTCAGTTCAGGAAGTATATCTGAGGAGCCAAACCCAAATTTTGAATTGCTAGAATCCTTGAAACATAATTGGAATTTGCTGTCACCAGCTGCTGGTAATCTTCCTAAAAAAAAGTTACATGCCTGTAATATTTCAGTCATGCTGGCTAATTAAATGTAATGTAAAAGACTGCCTAGAGGCAATGTATTTGTTCGTATATTTTTATAAATAGTTTTCAGACTTTGAAAGAAAAAAAAATTGGTTTTGGTGTGGCACAGTTAAAAGATATTTATGCTTATTTAATTGCTAGATGAAAGTTGTGCTTGCTCAGCATCTTTATTAGAAGGAAACCAAACATTTTAAAGAAGAAAATTATTTAACTTCTGAACAAGAAAACATAATACTGTGTATTGTCTTTACAGCCTGTTTAATGTGAAATGATAGGTGCCAGCATAATCTGTACAAGATACAAGCACACAAGCAAGTTACTAAAAAGTATGCTTGGTTTTGAGCATGCAGACCCTAATGGCTTGTAGTTGCAGTCACCAGGTTCTGGCTGCTTGATGAAGGTAGTAGTAAGCCAAGTAGTTTACTGCGCATCATTGACAAGAGTCAGTGGTCTTGAATTCCCTTGGCTTTAATACAGGGTAAGCACAAGCTAAACCTTGTCTGCCTGTGTATTTACATTGTTATTATAGTACATTTAGAACTGAATTTTAAAATAGTGTGGAATAAGAAGTGCTGAAACCTCTCATCTTAATTTAGACATTTAATTCTTGTGCATTTGGTGCTTCATTGATTCCTCCCCTTCTTGTCCTTCGGCAATTCTGTAGCTTGATGTGGACACTCTTGCTTCCTGTTTCTCAAGCCTAGTCTGTTAACTTTTTCACTCAAATGTTGTAAAAGTGTTTAAAAAAATAAACACACAAAGCTTAGTTTGCAGCTCTCTAAACCACTTGATGATAAACTGCATCACTTGTGTTAGAATAAAAACCCTTCAAGTTAAGAAGTTTGCAGGATAATATTTTTAAAGTTCCCTTAGTTTTTATGAACACTTCACGTCTAGTGAAATCTAAACCTGTGACATGCAACATATCGTGCACACTCTGTGTGTGTGAGACAAAGGAACTGATTGGTTTGTTTGCCAGGCCCAGTACACTTTGGTTGTTTTTTCTGTGCTGTGTATGTGCCAGGTTGAGGTGCAGGACACTTCTAAACTTAAATGAATTGAAATATGCTGGTTTGAGTAGGTACTAGAGCATTACTGAAAAGGCAGACGTGCTTGGGATGTTCTCATGTCTTGTAAGACTTCTTGATCTTGCTGAACATTTGTATTGCTTTCTGTGGCTGACATGACCAGAATGCATTACAACTTGGTGGTCATTGCTCTTGCAGCTGTTAGAGTTCAGTAGCAACAGTGCATGCAATTTCAGAGTAGTAGTGAAGGCAAGCATGCAAGAAACTGCTTTGGTAAGGAGGGCATGTAGCCTAGTCATTG
>JAVHNF010047653.1:5337-19647 GCA_034783455.1 Micropsitta finschii
TAGCGTGTGAGCACAGTGTAGAAGTGTGAGCACATATCCCTGATCTTTCTAGATTAACAGTGGAAAGATTAGGAGAACTTGTAGGGCCACCTTGTGGCCATGCTGTGTACACAGTATGCTCACAGTACTGATGACTGCTTCATACAGCCAAGGACATTTTCTTCTGTGTGATTATACACTGTTTTTCCTTTGTTTTACCAACACATAATCTCCTTTTTGGCCTTAAACCCCTTAATAATCTTTACACCTCTTTTTACAGTACCTGGAAAGAATGAAAATCTAGTCCATCCATGACCAGCTGTGCTGACTGGATTTGAGCTGCAATTTGCAACCAGGAAAAGGAAATTAACCTGCCAAACAACTTTTAGCATTAACAATTAGCAGGCTACAGCAGAGGTCCCGCATTTGACACTGATTATTTCATTTCCTGTATGACTCAAATACACGTATTCTAGGCTAGAGGTATGTCTCTTTTAAATGCTGAAGCAGTGAAGGTATGAGTACAGCTTACTTCAGGAACTGCTTATTGGTTAGTTTTGTTGTCATATAGGACTAGGAAAGAAAACTATTTTCTTGTTTCTATTAATACTGTTTCTGGATGTTGTTTCCAGATGCTGTGCTTTATCAGGTATGTTAGCAGTGTGCGGGTACAACTAGATCAGTTCTTACCACCACCATGAATCCTGTTCCGAGTGTTATCTAATAGTTGTATGTGGAACAAAAATAGAAGGAATAAGGTGAAAGCAGGAAAAAAAGATAAAAGCTCCTGTAAGCAGTTCAGTCCATTGCAGAACAAAGGTAGGGGCACTTGCTGGTGAAGGCCTTTTGGTGCTCAAGTGAAGTACAGGATAAAACATGTATAGTTTGTAAAGATTATTTTAATCCTGGGCAGCAATATCTCCATGTGGCTATGGAGCGGTAAGCATGTGAGCTCTGGGGATACAGTCTGTGAAAAAGGTCAGTGCAGAATCAGAGGGAGGAGAAATACAGAATCCCAATGGTAAAACTCCACGTCTGCTAACAGGGGAGAACACAAGTGAAACAACTGGGATCTTTCTTAGGAAGATGTTTGTACATTGCACGGGGGTTAAAGGATATTTTCTGCATGGTGCTGCTGTTTATAAATATTTCTGTACATGGTGGTTTTTTAAAACAATTTTAAATGTGACAGTTAGTTCTGGAACCCGTATGCACAGCTTCACCTCTGCACACTGGTTACATGCATGTGTCTCAGTGCAGACACAGATGTGGACCAAATCACTGTGAGCTGTGCAGGTCAGCTGGTGCCTGGCTGGCTGCTTCTTTCAGACTGGGGCATTCTTACTGCTGCTCATGTGCTCTGTTTGCAAAATGTTGAATGAGAATATTAAGGAAGAAGCCACATGGTATTTACGTGGCCCACTGCCACTCCTCAAAACCCCTGAGGCCTTAATAGAGAAACACAGATACTGTGGGAGCTCTTGGGAGCACTATGCCAGAGTGATTCTCTGCAAACTGTGATTTGCAGCCATTGCTTCAAGAACTGGGATGCAAGACTGGGGTAGGCTCTTCAGCCCCTCTCCAGCCAGCACCTGAAGCTCTGTGGTGGGTGGGCTGCCTGCTCCCTGCACCACCAGCCAGAGCAGAGCTTCTGTTCTCAGTGGAGTTCTTGTGCACCCACCACTCAGCTCTGTCGGCATTACTTCCAGTTGAGTATTGGATTCTTTTTATAATTTGAAGTCTGAGCCTTATTGATCATTAAAATGTAAAAGGTTCCCAATTCAAATATCAAATGTCTTAGTCTGGATTAAAACCACAATTGCCAGCAAAGTTCCTGCAGGAAAAGGGAAGCTATGGCTGCAACAGTATGCTTCCTGCACGAAGCCAGGACTGTGTGGGGAAACTTGGCACATGCTGTTGATCTGTTTGCTCAGCAGCTGAGCTGGCATTCGCCAGCTACATGTGCTGGTTTTGTAAATAGACAGAATGCAGCAGCATTTTCTTTAAGGCATGTTTGATATTTGACTCTTCCCATTGGGTTCAGGAGCTCTGTGAACTGTTTGTTAGCTTGAATTGCTCCCAAAAGTAGAATAGCAGAACCTTACAGCTTTACAGCACTGCATGTTGAACATCATCCTTGGATTCCCCCTGAGCAGCCCCATACAGCAGAGAACAGGTAAATAACATGTGTGGTGAATGTGTCCCCCTAAAACCTAAATGGTTCCAAGCAGCCAACATTTCTGTTTCTGCATGGGTGAAACGATGTTGATTGGAGGGGAATTTGTATTTACGCACGTGCACACACATAGAAATTTCAAAGGGTCAAGGTCTTCCTAAAAATTCAGAGGACTGGTACTTGAAACTTTATTTAAAAATTCAAAATCTTCAGATGTTAAATTGGGGACTTCCTATTTCTGGTAGATTTGGGGCTGCAAACACAATTCTTTCCAGTAATATCTGCTAGTTGGAAGAAATACTCTGTTTAACTCAATATAGCTTATTTAGCTAGTCCAAATCATGGCTTACATAGGGAGCCTGGTGAGACTGAGGCACCACAGCTGGGTGATCTGAACACCCTGTACTGTTTTGCTTTAAAACTACAGTGTTGTGTGCTGACTGGCCACAGGGTAGCATAGTGTTACTCTTGTCAGACGCAAACATGTATAGTAGTTCCTACACTTAGTGCTGGTAACTGTTAATGAATGCCTGTCTGCTACTGAGGAAAAGGGATTTTCTCACCATTGCTCTGCTACTGATTGATTGGCTGCAAGGTCCAATCATCTAAAATTTATTTTTTGGAATGTATTTAAAGAGGTTTCTAAATAAAACTCGTGTGTGAATCTGGTGTTGGATGTTGGCAGGACTGCCAACCTCTTCAGAGCTGGAAGAGTTGACAGGGGTGAATGAACGTGTGTTCTGTTGGAGGCATTTGGGAAAAGCAAGTTTCCTGATGGGGAAAAAAAAAATTTATTTTATTTTTTTTTTTTAATTTTTTTTTTTTATAAAAAATTTTTTAAGACGAAGTTATCCCCTGCTGACTTACTAACACATGTCCCAGCCCATCCCCATTAATTGGCCTTGTACCCTTTTGCTGTGTGTACATGCGGTACTCATCACAGACAGATGCTTTTTTTAATTCTATGATTAAAATATTAATTAAAAGCATAGGTGATTGGATCTAAAGTGATTTTACTCCAGCCATGCTCCATAAGTGATTGGAGTAAAAGGTTTTCTAGAAATCTTAACATTTATAATAACAGAAACACCCTGGTCCCTATCTCAAACTGCTGAATCTTGGGGAGGTGCTGATCCTAGAGCTGTGTTTTAGGCTCACCTGTTCAGTCTGACAGGCAGAGACCAGAGCATCTGCACATGCTGGCTATGTGGTGATGGTCTGATGAGCTGGTGGAACAGGTGTTGAGGTGTTGGGAGTTCAGGCCCTCTTACACTTGAATTAAGGGAATCTTCTTCAGCAGTAAGAGGGCTTAAAATTAGGTGAGTTGAATGACATAAAATAACTACTTACCTAGTAATCAGTCATGGTTGATGAATTAGCTTGAATGTATTTGATTTTAAACTTAAATTCCATGTACACTTTGTCAAAGGCAGCTGTGTAAAAGCTATTTGTTGGACAGTTTTTTGGACACAACTTTGACAAGAAAATTTGCAGCACCGTTAGAGGAGCTCAGACAAACAGTCCAGTTGCATTTGGGTCTCTCAAAAAAACTGTTCTCAGCCCTTACCTGTTAACCTGTTGAACCTGTTGTCTGCACCTTTCTCATTCTCATTTCTTGAAGCAAAGATGTACTGTTAAAGTCAGCATGTCCTTCACCAACAGCATTGGATATATTTTTCACATGGTGAACATATTCTGGTACAACCCAGAACTTCTCCAGATTAAGTATTAGCAGCTCTGTTGCATGGTCAGCTAGCATTTAAAGCTCTGTAGGCACACAGACTGTTAGTCTAGAAGGTTGTAGTGCATGTATAGATAGCTTTTAGACGTGGTAATGACACAGCTTTCAAATGCAGCTGGACAATCATTACTTTTATACCAAAAAATCACCCCCAAATAAACCACGCTAGTGGCCTTTCAGCAGTGCAAGTGTAATCCCAATGTGTTTGGCTGAGTGTCAGCATCATGGACATGTTGGCCCTTGCTGCCAAGCCCAACTGGAGACAGCGCAGGTGTAATTTCATTGAGGGTGCTCAGGAGGGAGACCCACAGCCTGCTGCAGCTCAGCATCGTGTGGGGTTGTGTGCACAAGAAGTGGGTACTACCCCTGTGCTGAAGTCAGACCCTATGCAGCAGGAAGCTGTGAGATTCTCCTACAAAATTCACTCCTTGTTACTGTTTGGTTTGAGCACTCTGCTTCATAAACACCCACCCCCATGACTGAGCAAACTTATTTTTAAAGTATATAAGACTATTTTTTTAGCTAGACTTTTTTGTTAAAACCACACTAACCTCTGTGTTTTTACCTTTTATATGTAAAGCTTGGCAATAGCTCTCAATGTATAATTTATTTGTTGGGTTTTTTTATAAAACAAAGTGTACTCTCTTGCTTTTGTTTCACAACGGTAGTGATGTATGAACTGCTTTAGGCACTGCACTAAGATCTGTACTGAAACTGTTCATGGGAACAAGCAACTGTAATCTGTAGTCCACTCTACCCAGTCTTGAAATGTTTCTACTGTAGTTTTGTCTCAAATATACCACATCAGTGCAAAAGTCTCACAGAGTCATCTTTAAGCACCGCTGTGTTATGCTGTTACAACAGTAAAGGACAGGTGGGTCAGCTGGGACTGGGGACACAAGCTGTGTGTGTGAAATCTAAGGCAAAGGTGTGTGTCAGGCATGTGCTGAGCAGTCACCAAGGGGCCTCTCTGGCTGTGTGTTAACTCTGTGCAGGACTGCATTTTGTGTGTGTATGCTCAGGTTGCTTGTCAGCCTCTAAGTTAAGAGAAGGGTACCTGGCTTGGAGAGAGATCTGTAAACTTATTGAGAGATCTGTAAACTTCCGGGATGTCAGAACTGCAGGCTGTGTTACAAACTTAATTTGTTGTCAATTAAAGTATAACTTAAGATGGCATCTAAACTTAACAGATAGATGCTGAAGAAAGCATTAAATGCTTTGATTCCAGAAGAGCTGAGATCATGCAGCAGGACTGTTAGGTGTTCAGTGGTTTTGAAAGTCAAAGCACTGAGGTGTGTGCCCAGAAAGGAGACTTGAACTTCCGAGTGCAGTTCCACAACATGCAGACAGCAGTGAATGTCAGCTAGCTCAGCAATCTTGCTTTTATTTCCAGTAAGGGATGGTTTTATGGTTTGAGGTACAGTAGTGCTAATGACTGTTTAAAGGAAACTGTCTATTTCCAAACCTTGACTGTGGTGAAATGCTTAGGAAAGCAGCAAAGGCCAACCAAACCATTTAGTCATCTCCATTCCTCAACAGTTAATAAATTTGGTAAAGTACCAAAAGGAATAGAAATAATTTCATTCTACTGACTGAAACCACAGAAAGCCATTTTCCTCATGGCGTAATCTGTTGTGTAGGTCAAACCACAGTCCCACTGGTGAGTCACTGAATTGTCCTTCAAATCCATTTATAATTCAAAACAATGAAACATGGGGACATTGTTATTATTTTAAGAATCCTTACAATGTCTACATTTTAGAAGAAAGTCCCTCTGCTGTTCATGCATTTCAGTGTTCAGAAACTAAATGGTAATTAATGAGTTTGTTGAGACGGTTAAGGCCAATGCATTTGTTCTCTTGTATATGATTTAGGATAAAACAATGCATCTCACATCTCAGACAAGATTACTGAAGAGTGCTGCATCCTTCTACTTTTATTCTGTGCATTGAACTAGACTGTGGGCATTTCAAATACATGCCAGCTTCCCTTTATTTCAGAGACATTTTAAAATAGCTAACATCAGTGGGAGCCCCTTCAGTCCAAGCCCAGCCAAAACCCATGTGTTTTGTTTGGTTTCTAAAGAGTTGGCATTAGCTGGAGTAATTCCATTCATTATTTCATGTAGGCCACCACAGGGCTCTCAGATGGCAGCAGCTTCTAGTCACTCACTTGGGCTGGGGATGAATTCTCACTAACTGCTACAGTTACAGACAAATACCATAAGCACATGCAGGATCTCTCTTTCTCCGTGAAAGGTGACCGACCTGGATAAAAAGGTGCCAGCAGACCAGGAGTGAAACCACTTGAGGTGCTCCAAGAACCTTGTTAAGTGTAGCTGATAGCACTGGTTGAGTTTTGAAAGGGCAGACAGCTCAGGAAGTGGGATATAATGGTATGAGCAGGTTTTGCATGGTGAGGTCATGGATACCTTTTTGTTGGGGGAGAGAACCATGGATCATTGTGACTGAAAGAACTGAGGTGCCAGGTGCTCCTGCTGTGGGATGCAGTTGCTTTACATCTTGCACCCCTTCCCTTCCAGCTTGAGCTCACCCTTGTTTTTTGCAGACCTAGGAACTGGCTGGCAAGGGGAGAAGTAGCCTCCAGTGGCTTCAGCAAGTCTGCTGGAGCAGTCTTCTACTTTCGGCACTGGAGCTCTCTCCATTTTTGCAGCATTATCAGGACTAGCTGCAGCTCAGCCTCCAGTGAGCAAGCCCCAAGCCCCCATTTCTCCAGCCACAGCCCCTCCCCAGTCTCCTACACACTTCATGTCCATCCAGGGGTGGGCAACAGTGGGGACCCCTATGGTATCGAGCTGGTTTTGGAGGTGTAGGATCCCTTGGGTGAAGAAGCTGGCGATGATTGCTGAAGGTGCTGGCGCAGCCATCTGACTTGGAATGGCAGCAGAGGCCAGGGGAGGAAACAGAGGAGATGGGCACGTTCTGCAAGCTGTTTCCCACCCCATGCCAAGCCATTGCCTTTGGGCTGGCTCGTGTCCTGCCTGTGTTGGCTCCAAGTAAATGTTAAACCCTTTGTGGGGCTGCCAAAGGGAAGAGAGTTTGGGAGGGAGGAAGAAAGGAATGACAGAGGCTGGACAGCATTTTCCTGGGGCTCTTGCACATCCCCAGGATACCTGAAGCTGCCAAGAAGCCTTCCTGCAACTTGGAAAATCACTGGTTTATTGTTGCCCTTTCCAGTTAAATTCTCTTTCTTTGTCAGCCCTAGATAAAAGTCTGTATGTTACAGCAACTCTCTGGAGAATGCCAAAACAAGGCGCGTCAGCCAGCAAAGCTAAAACATGCTGCTGATTTAGAGCTACTGTGTTCTATATGCTCAACTCAATCACCCTGTTGACGTCCTTTCCAAACACACCTCCTCAAACCAAGCAACTCCCCATTCTTGGAGAAGAAATTCAAAGCTTGGGCTGGCTGAAGTGCCATGAGATTATTGGGGCTTGTGGGAGCACATTCCTTGTTCAGAAAGTTAAGTTCTTTGTTCCACTTGAAAACATAAACACATTTTAAATTCATGAAAGCTCAGGAAATGAGCACACACTGACATGAAATGCAGCAGGATTTATTTACATACAATCTTCTCTGTTTGCAAACAAAGGCCATGGAAAGTCCAAATGATTCTCAGGTAGCTTTTCTGTGAACTCATCTATAATATTCCTATTGAATTAATGTGAAAGCTACTTGTGAAGAGGTGATGGAAGTATCTGTAAACACTCTCACTTAAAATTCATTATTCCCATGGAACTTCTGAAAAGGGATCTTTTCCAATTTCAGAAGGACTAAGTTACACTTTCCAGTAATTTCAAATATCAGGATCTCTTCTTAAAGATGCCTGAGGTGCAGTCAGAAGACCAGCATCTCAGTAACTTCTATGGAAACAAATGCTTGAAATCCTGGACAATATTCTCTTTAAAAAAAAAAAAAAAAAGGCACATCTTCTTTTCAGAAAAGTAAAACAAGCCACACATGAACTCAGGATTTGTTAGTATAGAAGGGCAAGTGTAACAAATACTGTGTATGGTGACAAAACAGAGAGAGATGGAGTCAGAAACACAAAAATCTCTTTGTGGCTAAAATTTGAGTTACCAGCCAGAACAGCTTATGTTTTGTGCCACTCCTGTCAAGGCTTCTTCTTTTCATTTTCTCTCCTCTTGATCCTGTGCTCAGGCATTAAGCCTACCATTCACTTGGCAACTGTTTTGTTCTTCTAGGCGTAATGCACTTCCTCTGCTCTAATGCTGCTCATGATGTTGAGGGGGAGAACACACGGTTTCACTTCCTCAGGGTTAAATAAAATCCTTGAGCATCTTCTACGTTTCACTTGCTAATTTGTCTAGGCCATGTCATGTTTCTGTTAAGATTCATCAAATCCCTTCAATATGACCAAAACACGCACAAACTTTATTCAAATGCAGGTTTCAAAGTGCATGTATATTTCTTATGCCAGTGCAGAATAAACAAGCATTGGGCCTTAAATAGCAGTTATGGAGCTGTAGGGGTTATTTGCTCCAATTTTCAAGGCAGTATCAGACACTGCAATTTGAAGGGATATTAACTGATGAGAAGAAAAGTAACAAAAAAAGCATCATTCCAACATGCTCGTCTCAGAAATCGCAACTTATATGCAAGTTCTAACTTAAAACACGTATTAGGATTTGTTCACATTGTAAAAATCTGTTCAGAGCTGGTATGAGAAGGTTTTACTACTTTTTCCCCAGTGTGCCCATAGGAAACTGAAGACAGTTGTGAGCAGTTGGTTTACCACCCACTGGCATGGTTGTGGTGATTGCAATCAAAGAGATCACAAGCTGTCAAACTCCATTTGCTTGACTGAGATCTCAGATAAGCTGGACAAAGGTTTACCCCCAATGAGCAGCAACACATCGGTATCCACTGCAGGCGTGGGCTGACAGCTGGCTCCCTCCTCTTCTCCAACCATCTGAGCAGCAGAAAAAGTCTCTTCTGAAGAGACAAACAGACGCAGAGACCCATCCTTTGATAAAATGCTTGTTGCTCTGTTAGGGTCTAGTTCTGCCTCTGAAGTGGTTTGCAATGCACAAAAGCCCCCCAGCCCCAGAGGCAAGTTAAATGTTTCCATTTCAATTGCATCGCTTTCCTCATTGCCGAACACTCGGTATGCGGTCTGCTGACGGAAGTAGTTGCAAAGGCGAGTGTGCTTTGGGATGGTCACCAGCTGGTAATGGTCCTTCTGCTTACTCTTCCAATGGCTGGGGAGTGTATCAGTGAAATCTGAAGTAGTTTGGAAACCAACACCAATTCCTAAGATGCAGTGATACATTTTAGGAGAAAAGTTTGCCTTGGTGATAATGCTAAGCTTCTTCCACGTCTGTGTATGGAAATGATACTTCCAGAGGTCATCGTTAGGACTGGAATTTGAAATCCCTCCACCAAAAATCAGCATGGAGTCTTTGAAGACTATTGAAGCATGACCTACCACTGGAGGAGGTCCTTGGCTAAATGTAAGAGAAACCAGCAGTTAAGGGGCGACCAGCAGGAAAGTGACACTGATTTTAGCCTCTCTTTTTCTTTTGACTCAGAAGAATGACTACTAAACAGCTGCACTGGGACATCAAAATTGCACTGCTGACAGCTGCATCAACACATTGCCAACAGCTCTTCCAGCCAAAGCCAAGTGGCACCCCAGGAGTGGCAACAGTACTATGTCTTGATCTGAGAAATTCCTGCAGTCACTGAAAGGATAACATCTCCCTCTCCGCCTGCACACAGTATCAGATGGTAAGATTAATTCTGTCTTTCTGTGCTAATTTAGTGTAACAAATAGTATCATTTACCTTGTTCTGATGTTGGACCAGCTGCTGCTTACAAAGTCCCACTTCCATAAGTCCTTCTGTTCACTCAGCCCCATCAGTCCTCCGAAGAGGTACATGCTTGTATGATAAACCACTGCTGAATGGCCATGCCGAGGTCCTGGGCCAGTACTGTGAGATGGGGTGGAAACACACAACCATTTTCTTGTATCTGAAAGCAAAATACTCATTTATAGATGTAACAGCTTTACTCTAGTAAATATCCCTAGTATTTCACAGGGGATTTATTTCAAGAAGAAAGTAACTAAGCTGTTGGAGAATAAGGGTTTCTGCTGTAAGCTTGCTTTAAGTTAACAGCATAAATTCTGACACTGAAAAGTGTATTTCAAAAATCAGTTTTGAAATAAACTTTTACTGAAAATGTCAGCTGCTGTATGACAGATGTCATGGAAATCTTATTTACAGATCAGTTTTTCCTACAGCTTTGTTAATTCACTAACTCTGACACAGAAATATAATTTCCTGGCTGTAAGAGGGGAAAAGTCAGTCAACAAAAACATTCCTTCATCAATGTCTATGCTTATTCTCCCTGTGAGGGAATGAGGGATGAAATAAACCTATCATTCATTTCAAAATAGTGACTGAATGGCCACCAGATAACAAAAGTTATCCATTTAGGAAGTCTCTGGGAATCATATGGTTTGCAACAGCCAGATTAGTGATGAATATGCTAATGAAGCCATCTCCTGTCAGGTTTGGTTCCCCATGGTCAGTTCTAGATCTGAGATTCAAAAGATGGCATCAGTAGGCTGAAGTCAGGGTCCCTGCTGCATCTGACAGTTTTTGATAATCCCTGAAGACTCGAGTGAGTAGTGAACAAAACATTCTCCCTGATTTTCAGCTCTAAAACTGGCAAACACCACAAAACTTCTTCCAGTAGAATTCATTTCAGCTGGGTATTAATTTAATTGACAGACTTCATAATTAAATGCTGTCAAACAGAAGCCAAAACTAACTGAACATTTCTACTAATCAGAATTTATTTAACAGAGCCAGGCATGCTTTCCTGCAGCAGTCATCATTTTGATTGTACAGTGGCTCAAAACCTTATGCTTTTTGACTTACCAAAATGGAAAGACCAAAACTCCTGTGAAATGCCCCTGATGCCGAAGTACCCCCCGTAGATGTACATGCTGGAGTGGTACACTACTGCACTGTGACCTTTTCTGTTAGTTGGTGCCAAGCTCTAAAACAGTTCAACAAAACACTGTTAACAGATCAAACTGTATCAGTAGCAATGTCTGTCTTGGGAATATTCCCAAGTAACGAAAGCCATGGCTTTGGGTTTTATTAAACTTCTTTGAAAATACAGAATAAATACACCACTGATGACTTGTACTGATGCAAATAGAAGCCATTCTCAAATCTAAGGAACCCTCCCTTTTTAAGTCCACCACAATACCTACCACCCCCCCTGATGGGAGTACCGCACTCCCATCAGTACTACTGCTTTCACAACTACTGGTATGCATAGTTTCAGGGCATGTTGTAAATATATTGGTCAACTCTTGGAATTTAATGGGGGATGTAGCCCTTTCTACCACCCTGAACCTCTCCTCACTGAGAAACCTTTAGTCCCAGGAGGAACTCCCTCATGTTACTTGGTGTGAATTTGCCCACCACAAGTCCCAGACTCTGTCCAGACTCTAAGAAGGAAACTAGGTGGTTCCATTGCACCTACAGCAGCTTTTGGCACTGCTGAGACTCGTGAACCCAAATCTGGGGAGGCCCAGCTAAAGCCAAAATGAAATATAAGGCAAGTGTTTGCTTTGTTCTTTTGTTCACATTTTAAAATTTATTAGTGTAACTGCCAATCTGTTTTCACAGCACTACTTCTAAAAGCTTCATGTATGGTTGCAATATTCCACTTAAAATTAGTTTCCTTGATAAGGATATCAGAAAAACGAAACAGTAGTAGAGGAGAAGACTTACCTTCTTATATAGGACTTAAAATTTAAGAGCCATATGTTTAAATACTCTTTTAAAGAAGGAAAAAGCTTTCGTTATTCAAAGTGCAAAGAAATAAAGTATAGCCACATGTCTCTGAAGAGATGAGATTGGAACTGTTTGGGGGAACATATTTCAAAGCAATCTGTTTAATCAACAAAGCAACAGGCATTTGATTCACACATTCACCAGTTCCTGGCTCCTTACCTCAGTCTCTGCTGGTACGTTACAGCACTCTGTCCATCTTGCAGAATCTAGGGGATTGTTTTAATAAAGCGCAGTTTATATCCCAGACCACAAGAGGACACTCCTCCAACATTAATTTTTCAAATTACTGATCTCATTTTCAAGTAAGTCTCATCCTGGCGTTTTCCACTGACAAACATGAAGAAATCTGCTTCCCAGGAAGACAGCAGCACTGAAAGACTTACAGGACACATAGCTTAAATGTTTCTTCTGTATTCTTATCTGATACTGAATCATGGAGATACCATACTGTACCTGCTGTTTCCTCAGGCTAGATTTCACAGTGCAGAAATGATCTGGGATTTTCAGCATTTTCTGAACTTGCAGAACCCCCAGATTTACTGATGGATGTATGGCTCCTACTTATTATGTAAACTTTACAACAATAGCCTTGTTCTTGTTCCTTTTCACAGATCCCTTAAAATTAGTCCTCAAGTAATAGTCAGAAATCACTGATCTATGGTTACCATAATGGAGAGAAAATACTAGGTACCCAGCACCAGAGATAGAATGAGAAAGCAGTGCAAGCTTACAGTGCTAAAAGCTATGCTTGCCAGGAAAGATTTTAAATACAACCATGAAAAAACTAGACATGCAACAGATTTTGAATATCTCATTCCCAATTTTCACTGGTAAGTACTGTGAGTAATAAAATGCCTTCTCCTATAAAATATTTTGTATCTCAGGTTCTCTGTTCTTTCAGCAGGTATTTCAGATAAATGGTGGAAAGCAAAGAAAGGATTTAGAAAAACCCAAACATTAACTTAAGGTTGCATAGTGAAGTAGCAAAAGAAGCCAGGGAACTTAAATCTTGGTCTTGCCACAAGATTTGCTAGCTCAAAAACAGCTCAATATCTCTCTCTCTTTCCTCCATCTGCCATCAAAATAAGCAGCTATTACTATACGCAGTATTTCAAAAGGGAGAATATATAGTGTATGACATTGCTATTAAATTCAAATGTTGCACTGCTTTTATTAGAGTACACACTTTAGAGATACCAAATGCTTTTTCTCAAGAAAAAAGAAAAAAAAAAAGCCTGTGTTAGAAAATGCTGATGTCAATTTCCCACCCTCTTATTTAATTATATGTTTTTTTTCCTGTTCCATCATTTCTGTTGCCAGCTTGTGTATTTTTTTTCAGTAAAAACACCAAATGAGATCTATAGTTCACTGATTTACTTTCTTCCATAATAAAACAAAGAGCTTGGGTTTTAAAATGTATGTAACATAAGGAAAGAAACTTTAAATATTATATGCAATAATTATTGGGGTTTATGATGAAATAGGAAACTTCAGAGGGAAGGAGGGAGGAATGGAAATTCTGAAAGCTTGAAATACGTAAAACTTTCCCATAAAATACCTTCTAATTAAAGTAAGAGCTGACTCTGATAGCTTAACAGCCTAATTTTAGGGGGAAAATATGCACACAGTTTTACAGACATTACTTCTTGTAAAGCCTAGAGAAGACTATGTTACAAGCAGCAGAAAACAGTTTAGTTCTTACTATTTATTAGTACCTATGGACTTGGAATGTCCCATGGAAAAGACTGGCTATTGTGTATCATACCAATGTCATATATCCAGAGAGGAGTTTTTGCTTGCGTAAAAGCAGAATCCACCATCCCACCAAAAATGTACAGGTTGCCCTGCAAAATGCAAAAGCATTTCTCACTCACAGGTACACATATAGCATACAAGCAATTTTTAAAACAAAATTAACAATAATGGATATGATGATCTACTAACAATATAGGAGGCCATCATTAAATGCCACCAACTTGTAATACTATCTTTATCCCCTTTCAGAAGGAAACCCTGGTGAACATTCTGCTATTTTAATGGGGACAGCATTCCAGAACCACTCATTTCCTTCTCAATCTGGGACAGCTTGAGGGATGTGGATCTGGAACTCTTGGAGACATTGCTCAGGTAATATTAGATTATGCATGTTTATAGAAATATTTCATTGCATTGCAGCTCCTGATACCCTAAATCCTATTTTCCTCTCATAGGCAAAACTGTGTCATTTGCCTTCACTCTCTCATCTCTCTTCAGTGCAAGTTCTTAAGTAAATGTTTTTATGCTGTAGCTTATCATGCAAATGAATTCAGAGCAACTGTTACAACTATACTACTAAGTCAAAGAATGTGCTGCCAAGGTCTTTATTTTGTATTACTATTATGTACTGAGCAATGACTGAGGAAATCACACTGCTGCAAAGCTAAATTACTGTCACTTTATTCAGAAAGATTCCAAAGCGCTGATACAGCTACATCCAGAACTGCACTGACATAAAAGTATTTTCTGTACATAATAATCTATGGCATTTTATTTAATTGCATAATAGGAAATAAAATA